>JAAQPG010001394.1:0-23566 GCA_013186905.1 Fusarium udum | reverse complement strand
TATTAATTAAGCTAAGTTACTATGGTAGGCTATAGCCCTAAAAAGGCCCCCTGTAATCATGACTAAGCTATAGTGGTGTCCCCTGTAATTACCTCCTGTAACAAGGTTCAGGTTCTGGCTCTGGCTCTGGCTCTAGCTCTGACTCCGCCTGTGTACGGGCCGAAGCGTCGGAAGACCTTGGCGTCTGGGCACTAGACGGCCCCCTAGACGACCCTTCCGCCCTGCCCTGGCCCTCCTCTCTCGATGAGGACTGGCCTGGTTTTAGTGGTTCACTAGTGGACACGCTTAGCCCTCGTCAGCTCTCAGTCTCAGCCCCGGTGATATCCAACTCAGAGCCGCAAGCACCGCCTGCGTCTTCGAGTTCACTCACCTCCGACTCCAACGATTTCAACAGTAGACCATCTAGGCTACTCCACATCGCCGCCCGTAATGGAACGACCGGGATCCTCCTCTCGCTGATCAAGGCCGGGGCAGATGTGAACTCGCGCGACTGCTCCGGCACAACTCCCCTCCATATCGCTGTACGCTTTCGACGTGCGAGTGCTCTCGAGCTGCTGGTGAATCACGGAGCAAATATCAATGCCCGGGACTCAGCCAACATGACGGCCCTCGAAGTAGCAGTGAGAGCTCAAGACGAAGAGCTCGTCAACGTTCTCCTCTCCGGTGGAGCTGAGCTTCATTAATCAAGCGCTTGACTAGAACAGTCACTATTTGACGCGAATAATTTCTTATTGGTACACGGACTGGCAACCTAAGTAGACGAGGGCGTATGGCAATAAACGAGTCATGACTTTTTTGAACTTCATGGTATGCGACTTGTGCTTCTGAATGTCTAATTCCCCTTCGTTGTTGAGGACCGACCATCTTGTCTTTGCGGTCATGTCGTTCACACTTGCGATGAAGTATGATCGCGAGGTTGAAAGCAGCGATCGTGGCGTCATGTACTGGCATCTCGCTCATTGTTCACTCCTGATGTGTATCAGTAAAGTGCCTTGGTCTTTTGATTTGATTATGTACCTTGACACAAGCGTCTAGCCACCCAAGACACGCGTCGCTAACTCGTCAAAGATTTCTTGCTTTATTTGCTTCATGAAGTATTCGTCTTTTCCATTCTCCACCCAAGACAGTCTACGCTCCAGTGACTCAATGTCGTCTCGGATTTCTATTAGTGCAACCTCCTCTGTATCCTTCTCGCTTCTTTGCGCGGTTTGTAGTGATGCGACCTCTGCCTCAAGATCTTCCTGCCTCTTCTTCAAACGCTCGACCTCTTCACGAAGCTGAGCGTTCTCAGCTCTCAGCTCTATAACCACCTGTGACTGGTCTGTAGGCTGGGTAGTCTCAGCTTGCGGCTCGTCAGGCTTTGGCTTGTGGTCACGGAGCTTAGCATTCTCAGCTGTTAGCTCTCCAACCTTATTGTGAAATAAGGACTCTAGCTTCTGTAGCTTGTCCCAGACTTGGCTGATGCTATCGGGCGGTTGTGGACTGTCCTGTCGAGGTCGTTTACGTTGATACGAGGGAGCGCTTGGCGGTTGTGAGCTCGTCGCTTTCTCGTATGACGGAGGTTTGGGCGGTGCGAGTTTTGTAGCCTTTGCTCCGCTGCCACTGAACATGCGCGAAATATCATATTCGGGGCCAGAAAAGGGCTCGAGCTGAGCTTTTGTCACTGTTTCGCTGATGGAATTGAGTTGGTCGAGGGATAATAGAGTATCTTGGATATATATTCGCAGAGAAGTGACATGGGATAGCTCGTAGAGAGAGTCTAGAACCTTGCCAGAGCGCGGCCGGGCGGCTGATATTGGCTCTTTGACGTAGCTGGGTACGAGTACGGCGATAAAGTTGCTCAGTTCAAACTCGAGACATGCGGCAGAGCTAAACCGCTGCTTTTTTAAAGAGTCCAAGGCGTCAATGTTTGTAGAGAAGCCAAAGGAAGTGATGAACAAAGGGCTGATGCGTAAGAAAACTGCCGCACTACTCGGCTTGTCTTTAAATTTGACAGGAACAACTATCTCGAAATGAGCGCGATGTTTGTCGTGGGTCGAGTCGATATGTATCGTAAATCGTATCGGGACATTGTCTGGATCTGGAGTGGCCAAGGAACGCGTCGCGCCCTCCCATCCCCACTCAACGACTGCGGGTGTCTGTTCAATGTCGATACATGATGGAGTCGCCATAGTTCGTGCAGTGAATCACATACCGCTGACTTCCAAGATACTAAATACTAAATGGTCAGTACAACAAACGTCGAGACTTACCTGCAGATCCCCAAACTCGACAACGCACACCAAAGAGAAGCCGGCTTCGCTGCCAGGCTACCTGTGACCTCCAGATGAAACTGCTAGGTCGCCTCAAACTCCAGATGAACTGCGAGATATGAGCAGGTCCCTTCTACAAGCCCCGGTTATTCCACCAAGCAAGGCAGAACGCGCTTGCTGGGTGGGTATAATCCGGAATTTTATAACGGCTGTAGCGCGATTCACGGGCTTCTCTCGGTGAGCATTGTTGAGAAAGGGTTCGGTCGCGTCGAGGGAAGGCGAAAAAAAAAGAACGAGGGAAAGGCTTCTGGGCGAAGTGCGTGAGAACTAGGATGGAAAGAAAGAGAAGGTATCGGAAGCGGCGTTAATTATGGCGAAGGTTGAGAGAGAGATTGAATGATGGTGGTAGTGAGCGTGAATTTTGGACTACGCACAGGAGGCTGGAGGGAGAAGTTCGGCTTCGGCGAAATGGTTAGTCCGATAGCGTCAAGAGTGGGGCGGATGAATCAGCTTGATGAGATGACGTCGATGTAGAAATGCCCAGCAATATATACAGTAAACCTTACGTACTATACACCGACAAAGAGCTTTAAAAGTCTACTCATCTTCACCAGTGAAACGAATGTTGAAACTCCTGGCACCTCTCGTTCGCGGATACCGTCACTCAGGACCAACCCAATGTGTCTCAGATGCCTACTAGGCCGGCCTCCCCATTACCTACCTCTCATAGAACACGACGTCTCAGTGTAACTGTATCTCTAGCCATGGCCATACTTGTCCCGCACAAAAGCCTCGTAAACCTCCGGGAATTCCTGAGCTAGTTGGAATGCGTGTTCTCGACTATGCGGAGTGTGAAACACCATACACATAGTCCACAGCCAGTCACCCTCCTTACCTCCCAATCTCGTCGCAGGCTCTATGTACACATGGTGTCGTGCCACATGTTTCGTCAAATGGGGATAAGTCATGGCCAGTTCCAATATAGGACTGTGACTGCTGTGCACCGCCTGATGTGCAAGCTGATCTGCCGGATGATCGGGGAACAGCGGCTTGATACGCTCCAGGCTGACTGGCACGATGCAGTTGATGAGCCACGTGTGGTCGGTGACCTCTGGATGGAGAAATGGAACTGAAAACGCTTCGTATCGAGACCAGTCACCAACGGCGCAGAGAACACTCAGCATCCAAAAGTCCATTCCGCGCGAGATGATGCTGGAGGCTGAGCTCATTGGTCCCGGCATCCTGGCATTGACCTCGTGGAGATATACCGGAGTGTCCTCGGAACTTCTGGGTTTTGATATAGGCTCAAGGTCTGGAATTGTTGCGCCTTTGGTGAAAGTGTATTTCATGGACGAGCTGCAAATTCTCGCCTCACAGTGAAACACGCCAGTGTCGAAGCCCATTTTACGAACTGCCGAGACCACCTCGTCGGTAATGGCCCGCTGTTCATTCTCAGGGAGTCTCGATGGCACAGCTGCCTGCGACTCTGTGAAGAGCTTTCCTGTCGGATCCTCCGCGAGGTCTGCCGAGCAAGGAAAGTCGTCTACGATCTCAGTATACAAAACCTGGCCTTTGAAGAGGACAATGTTGCAATCCACTTCAGGCCCATCGATGTATGGCTCGACCACAACCCTCAGATCAGGAAGCTCTTGGCTGACGATGAGAGATTTCTCGACGGCATCACGCAGTTGTCGGGCGTTGTTTGCGCGGTAGACTCCCCAGCTGCTCAGTCCAGCGACTGGTTTGCATACAATCGGGAAGTTGACGGATTTGGTAGATTGCAGTCTCGATTCCAGCTCTTTGAGGCTCTGCAGCGCGAAGAAGTCTTTCTCGTCGGGATCGAGCATCTGGCGCGTGCGATACTTGTTTGTTGAAATCGAGTAGGCCTCCGGTCCTGGTGTATAGAGTCCCAGATCTCTCGCTGCTTTGGCCGTTGGCACCATGAACATATCCCACGGTCCAATGAGGCCATCTATTGGATCTGGGTATGCCCTGACAGCATCGACGATTCTTTTCCAGAAGCCATCGTCTGTCGTCATGTCCATATTGATGTAGCCATCCATCAGATACTCATGTGGTGGTTTGTCATCCTTAGACCATGCACCAGAACTCATAACAACCACTTCGATACCCAGCGCCTTCGCATTGGCCCAGGCCGCTCTCTTAGCCGCTATGCGACTCCATATCAGGAAGCATATGCGCCGCTTGCGGATGGGCTCCGGCGAGATAAAAGGAAATGAAAGCCTTCGTGTGAGTTCAAACTCAAGTTTGTCAATAGTCTCATTGCACAGCTCCAGAGGGGATAAAATAGCACCGACAGATGCGTCCAAGGCCTTGAATACGCCATCGATGATGCTGGTAGAGTCGGAAGGAGCTGTGATCTCCTGAAGTGGCGAGAGAAATGTCTTTGTCGAAGAAACAAGGGCACTGTCTGCCACACGAAAGGTCCAAGGATCGGCATGCCCTGCAAAGCCGCTCACTCTAGGAACCTGGAAGACGCACAGGCCTTCTTCTTGCGCGATGCATTGCTGCAGAAGCGCAGCGATGGCTGAATCTTGATTCTTCCTGAGCTGAGAAGCCTCCGTCTGGGAATCATTGTCCGAGATCCAGACCCCGGGACCGAGGGAGGTCTCCAGTGGTTCTGAGTTGCGAACTTTGGGCGCAATGTACAAATTGTGGAATTGCTGACTCTCATTTCCGTTTTGCTGTATATATCGCCACTCACACTCGAGTAAGACTGACAGAAACATGTTAGCATGGGTGTCTGTTCTCTGATCACATAAACTGACATTGGTTATCTGGTAAGTTTAGCCAGATGTGGAGTCGTGTTTGTTCGGCCATTGCTAAATTGTACGTAAGTGAGGAATGTGTCTGGATATTGAGATTCAGATAGTTGTTCTCGGGGACCTTATGTTTCAAGTCCACCCTACGCCGCAAACACACATCACGTTTCACTGCGTAATGAAAATGATGGTAATGGAGCCAAAGGGGGCTGTCCACGTGGGGCGTTCTGACACTGCATGGTCATGCTGCACGTTGACTTGTGCACAACCAACAGCAGCACCGAGGGGGCTTTCTGGGTAGTCCACCTCTGACCGACCTGACGTTGCGTTTATGGTTGTTCATCTCCGAAATACCATTCCGTGAGCATCGGACGACGCAAGCCTAAAGTCGTTACCGTAAGGCACATGTATACAGAAATCAAAATGACAGTCGTTCTCTCTCCGGTATAGTATGCAGCAGTAGCTTCAAGAACTTATAATTTTACCTGATATGTACACATACAGCAGGGTGAGATACTCTTAATTCTCTAGCACACTGTTCTTTGAAGGAATAAGGCTTTTTAATGTCTCTCTAATTTCATGCCTCCCAAGTTCATAACCACAATTGGAATGAATGATCGATCAATTAGGTTCTGAGTGGCACTGCGTCAAAGGCTTGCTGGAAATCAGCAATAAGATCATCCACCTTTTCAATGCCAAGTGACAACCGGAACAGGTCCTCATACACACCCATTGCCTCATTCTGCTCAACAGAACATCCCTTGTGCGTTGTCGACCAATGATGCCCTACAGTAGTCTTTGCATCTCCGACATTAGGCGTATTCGAGATAATCTCAAACGAATCAACAACATCAAATGCCATATCCACTGTCCCTTTGAACCCGAAAGTCATAACAGTTCCAAATCCCTTCAGATACTTCAAGGCGAGCTGGTGATACGGGTGGTCTTCAAAGCCCAAGTACTTGACCCAAGCGATGCGCGGGTGGTTGCGCAGCCAAGACGATATAAACAGAGCGTTACGGTGCTGGCGCTCACAGCGAAGCGAAAGGGTCTCGACGCCGATGAAGAGCTGCTGGGCAGCCTGCGCACCGAGACAAGCTCCCGTATCGCGCATGAACTCCCATCGCAGGAAGCTCATGTATGCTTCGTTGCCAAACTGGTCATAGAGGCTGGTATCGGTGCCCTCGCGACCTCGCTTTGCGTGCAGATGGGGATAGCGAGCTGCATTGGACTGCCACTCGGAAACACCCGTCTCTATGACAACTCCCCCAAGCGTCGTTCCATGGCCACCGATCCATTTAGTAGCTGAGTGGATGATAATGTCGACACCGAATCTAGCTGGCTGGCAGAAGAAGCCGGCAGCCGAAAAGGTGGCATCGACGATTAGAGGAATCTTTGCACGTCGAGTAATGGCTGAAAGACCCTCCAAGTCTGCTACTGCGAACTTGGGGTTGCTGATGGTCTCAGTGAAGACGAATCTGGTCCTCTCATCAATCGCCGCTTCAACTTTGTCTAGGTCATTTGTATCCATGATGCGACACTCTAGACCCATGGCAGGGAGGATGACTTCGAATTGATGATACGTTCCACCATGAACAGAACCGCTCACAACAGCATTATCGCCAACAGACACCAAGGATTGCGCGACAGTCAGAATCGCAGCGGCACCGCTTGCGAAGCTAAGAGCGTCCTTCCCGAGCTCCAGAGCCGCCATGCGCTTTTCAAAGCCGACATTACTAGGCTTCACATCCGTCAGGCACTATTTTGCTAGTGTGGAGATGGAGTTACTCACGTTGGAAAGTCGGCTGTACATGTAAAACTGGCTCCTCGGGCCATCTGAAAAACTGTATGCATCCTCGATGCTTTTTGATGACTTGAAGCGGAATGATGCCGAGTTGTAGATTGGCAGGGAGCATTGTCCATGAGCAGTCTCGTTCTCAAGACCAGAATGGACTTGAAGAGTATCGAAATGCCATTTGCGTGTATTTTTGGACACTGCTTTTGACAAAGATGTCCCGTTGGAATTGTGTTCACGGTTCTTGGTGTTGTGGCTGCTTGTGTGCGCTCTTGCAGCCTCGTCTACGGTGCTGGAGGGGCTCATGTTGATAGTTTCACTGATATTGATTTGGCCGAAATCCAGAGTTGCCTAACGTAGACAGGCAACTTGCAGAAGTATCGGAGCCATAAATCCACCGGCCTGTTCAGAGGTTCTAACTATGCGGGATGAGACGTTGTTGTGGCGAATGACCCTGCAGCTTTGTGTCTGTATCTGGTATGATGGTAAGCTTCCTGAAGGTGATCTAGCGCGGGTCAAAAGACCTTGCAGGGTCCCTGGAGGATATGACTGTGCAGCTCTACCGATCGCAGACAGACTGGGGTTATAACTGGGCGAATTAATGATGATTGAAAAGCAGCTCCCCTTGGAACTGTGACGCTGAAGACATAAGCACAGATGACTGAACGAGCATTTCGTCGTGATCTACAGACTGACTACAAACACTTGATTGCAAACTTTTGATCACATTCTATCTATCATTCTGCCTCAATCTCATTCTTACCCTCCGAAACAATGACCACTGACTCAATAATCCCGGGCCGAGACCTGGAAGTCGAAGCTCAAGTCTATGTAAAGACCATGGTGGAAAATATCAAGGCAGCAAAGGCCCTGTGCCCTTTAGACACGCCCGAAAAGACCGATCAGGTCGTCCCATTCTGGAACGGGTTTTACAAAGTCATAGGCTTTACAACCCTCGACATTGAGTTGGAAACGGCGGTTCTCGCTCATCCAGACATCTTGAGCCTCATGCCAGATATTAGATATGTCATGGGAGAGTGCGAGGGCGCCTTGGAAGTGACGTGGGCGGAAAGGGTTGCAGCTGCGCAAGACGCGACTGATGGTATGAACCTGAGCACTGATTGTGCATCTCTCGCTGACCATAGTGTCCCATCTAGCCTGGCAGGTCTTTAACACCACCCCGATTCATGAATTCTACGAATATGTGCTCAAAGCCGAGTGGTCGGGCCTCCTATCCGTCATGGACAAGGCTCCCGAGTCCATAGCCATTCTGGGATCTGGTGCAATGCCAGAGACAGCTGTTTGGGTGACCAATTGGGCCAAGAAACAAGCCAAAACTGTCAGAATCCACAGCCTGGAGCTTCTTCCAGATCGCCTCGAGAAGAGCATCAAGGTCCTCGACAGACTTTGCGAGGACACGCAACACTGCACATTCGAGGCGGGGGATATCAAAGACGCCCCTCGGGACCTCCGCGAGCATGATGTTGTCTACTTCAACGCGGCGGTTGGATCAACGACGCTGGAGAAGGAGAATATTCTGCTTAGTGTAGTGTCTCGCATGCGGTCGGGGGCATTTGTGCTGACGCGAAGCACTCATTCTATCAAGACCATGGCATATCCTGTAAGTTGTGTTACACAAGTCGAATGGAGTGAGAAGCAACTTACCGTTGATACAGCCAGCCAAGATCCAAACTCAGCGTCTGGTGAAGAGGTTGCGACCAGTCCTCACATGCCAGCTGAATGGCGAGCCTGGGAAGAACGCGAACGCGAGTTTTATCATTTCTAGGGTAGTTTAGTGAAACTTTGTCGCAGGCTAGGTACCTATATTGGATATCATGTGCAGGAATTTCTTTTGCTTTGTCCCCAGTTGGATCTGGATGGGTGACAGCCGTGGTGCACTCAGTCATGCCGGTTCCCGTACTAGCCCATCAATTACAGAATGTGAGTACCAGCCAATACCAGTGTTGGCCAATGTATCGCCCAACATACTGAACAGCGGCAAGCAGAGGATGTTAGGGCCTAAATCCGATAGATAGTAAGCAGATAATTAAGTACCAACTGTGTTTATCAACCAGGTACCTAAGGAAAACTGTCAAGATATGCAAGACGGCACGTGACATCCGTGACGCTTCTCATAACACCGCGGGATGACGACCTGTCATACGTATCCGGGCTGTAATCAACTTCACCCTTGACACACCCACAAAAGCCGTCGCTGTTGGCTGTGATGTCACTTCAATTGCAATGACCCATGCTTGTCTTATCTCCCGTCTCAGTCACCGCCCTAGTCAAAGCATTAGTCGCCATGCACTCTCATCCAGCAGCATATCATTCTTCTTCTCTCATTTCCTACCTCCTCGCGAGTTTCATTAAGTAAAAATGCACCAACATCGCGAAAATGAGCACGAAACCCATATCAATGAAAGGACAGCCCTCCTCTCACCACAGTCCGAAGCACCAAGCAGCGTGCCTAGTTCAATTGTGAACGTCAATGTGAATAAGCACCGCACTCGCTGCTCATGGCCCTGGATCTACGTCGTGCTCCTCTGCATTGCCCTCGCCATCGTTTCAGACGTTGGCGAATCTCTCTACTCTGCGCCAAGAGTGCGGCTCTTTGAATCCGTTGCCTGTACCCGTCACTATCTGCGGCACGATCCGTCGTTAGTGGATCGTGACGGGTCTGTTCCTGAGCGCCTCTGTAAGATCAACCCAGTGCAGGACAAGGTTGCTTCGGTCGTGGGCTGGCAGTACTTTTTCGATGCCATTCCCGCAATCCTGCTTCCAAAATTATGTGGCAGACTTACGTGGACGTAAATGGATCCTGGTACTAGCCTTGGCTGGGTATACTTTGTCCTGGGCGTCGACGCTATTCTTTGTAAGTATTGCCAAGCCTCTACTCGCATTCTAATAGTATTGACCATCTTTCCAAAGGTCGGGGTGCTGCATCTGCCTTTGAACGCAGTCTGGCTATCGTCACTCTTCTTCATCATCGGTGGTGGCCCAACAACGGGCACAACCTTACTCACTACAGTGGTTGCTGATGTTGTGCCGGCAGAGGTCAGGAGTACCGTCTTCTTTTATCGCTTCTGTACCGATCTTGTCGCAGATCTGATTGTTCCTCCAATCACCTCAATGTTGATGCACAAGAACACATGGATCCCTCTCCTGCTGGCAGTGGCCTTCCAAGGACTTAGTGTCATCTTAGCGCTTGGCTTGCCGGAAACGCTGCCAGTGGTTGATGCTAAGAGGTCCGGTGAGGATGCAAATGACATCTCTTCGGATTACGCGATCAGTGAACAAGCAGAAATACCAACCAAGAGTGACGGCAAATGGGGAAGCTGGCTTACTCGGAACAAACACTCGTTCGACTTCGTCCTAAAAGACAGAGTCCTGTCCGCCCTGGTCTTTACTTTCCTCATCTCTAAGGTCGGGCGTCAAGCTGCTAATATGCTCTTCCAATATGTGTCGAAGCGATACGGGTGGACTTTAGCACAGGTGAGTCCATACTCTCTAGATCCATTGGTGTGGAAGCCTTTCTAACACATTCCGACGCCTAGGCAGGATTTCTCATCTCACTACGGGCAGGCGTAAACATTGCGCTGTTCACGGTCATACTGCCTCTCATTGCTACATACGCACTCGTAAGCTGGAGTGCAACCTCTCGAGACCTTTGGATCGGCAAAGCAAGCATTATCCTCTTGATTCTAGGCAGTTCGATCATATTCTTGTCAGAAACCTCAGTAGGCATGATAATTGGTAAGCCAATAATTGCTGAGGCATGCCACGTCTAGAAAACTAAGCATCCTCTTAGGACTCGTCATATCCACCCTGGGCTCGGGCTTCGCGCCAACCATGCGCAGTCTAGCAACCAGCCTTGTAGAGTCTCGGCATCCCAACGCGACAAGCGACATCGGGCGGCTCTATGCGCTCATCTCGGTCGCAGAAGGAATAGGAAGCTTGGTGGCAGGCCCCGGGATGGCTTTGGCCTTCCGCGTGGGCATGAGTTGGGGCCAAGTCTGGCTCGGACTGCCCTTTGGGTTTGCTGCTTTTCTCTTCGCTTTGGTCTCGACAATTGTGTTCAGCGTCAAGATTTAGATGGCGGGGCCTTGATACGACTTGACTGGAATAGATTCATGGCAATTTTTGTACTTTTAACTTTGAAACTACACAGAAGATTGCTTTTATCGCCACAGTTACGAACAGCACAATGCCATTCCCAATCAAGTCGACTATGGTGAGGTTTGATCTATTATCACCGTGGAACGTTGACTCTATTGATACTTATATGTCAGGATCCGAACCGAAGAATGATCGCAACAATTCATTGAGCTGTTCACCTTCGATGAGAAACGCATCGTGCCCATCATCGCTCTGGAGCGTTGCAAAAGTTGCATTCTTCAAGCCCTGGGACAGAAATATTTGCTCAGAGGGTGGGTAGAGGCCATCTGTAGGAACCCCGACAACCAATGTCCGCTGTCGGATCTGACCGAGGACTTTTAGCATAGCCTCGTCGTCCGTAAGACCCGGATGCCGGCCACGGGCGATGTCATGGGAGTCGATCTTGTCCAAGATGTGGAGATAGCAGTTGGCGTCGAAGCGAGCATTGAACTTCTCTCCTTGGTAACGCAGATAGCTTTGCGCCAAGAATATGCCCGACTTGTCATAGTGCCCGTCATCTCGCACCGCGCACTGCACATCGACCGCGAATGGCACACGGGTGCCGTTGACTTTCGAGAGCATCTTGTTGGGCGCCGTGTAAGTCTCCAGCCTGCGTCTTCCGAATCGCTTTTCGAAAGATGAGTGCGTTCGGTACGATATCATGGCTGCCATGCGCGCAGCCGCGAGGCCATCTCGAGGAGGGTCGTCACCATAGCGCCCACTACGAAACTTGGGATCAGACTTTATGGTTGCCCGCTGGTTCTCACTCCACGCTATCGCCCATGGGCTTTGCCTGGCTGCAGTCGCCACAAGAACCATAGATCGTACGAAATGCTTGCCAAGCAATGCCCACTCCAGCGCCATCATACCCCTCATGCTGCCTCCTATAACGCAATATATCGACCGCACCCCGAGCAATTCAACGACCATCTTTTGGATTCTATTTGGGAAAAGTGAATCAGCCTTTGAACTACGCCCAGACTCGTGCGTATACTCACCGGGCATCATCACGAATCGTTGTTTTCGGGAACGTGTGTCCATAATAAGATGCACTACCTGGTCTTACAGATAGCGGGCTCGATGAGCCATATGGGCTTCCTAATGAATTGCAGCAGATGATGCAGAACCTGTTGGGGTCAAGTACCGGGTTCTGAGGACATGATAAAAGTGGCGACCACCAGTCTGCAACATCAGCACTGCCGGAAAGGGCGTGGCAGATGACGACGGCATTGGTTTGCTGAGTGTTAAGTCGACCCTTGACGGTGAAGGCGACCGTCGCGTTGGTCAAGACTTCTCCTGATTCAAGCGTGAACCTGTCAATTGTTGTGTAGAGTTGCCTTGGCAATTGTTCTTGCATTGCATGTTGAGCACCTTGACGTTAAGTCAGTAATTGCATATCACTAGATAGCTGCAGAGACGTACTGCTTGACGAGATAGCTGATGGTAATGGTTCGTCTACTGTCATTGCACCCGTTGTATACGACTGTTTCAGATCGCTAGATGTTGGGGTAATGCAGCTGCTTTGGTCCACCAGCTACAATGCATGTATAGATGTGCATCATGGCAAACGTTCAGGGTAAGTTGTGAGGCCAAGACGGCTCGGTCCGTTATAAGTGACTGTGCATTAGCGCGATGACCTTGCATGGACGGGGATGTTGACCCTGCAGGAATAGCCCGATATCCACGACCACTCATGAGAGAAGAGGTGCCTGTCACCAACCAACAACTATTCCGGAGCATGATCTCCGAATCAGTGCGAGTATGCAGCCAACAATGGAACTTATGAGCCATGTCTTGTTGGGAGACGGACACGTGAAATACGCGGTCGCAAACATACGTGACGTGATGATGCCGTTGTGCCGTGCCCTATAGGTAAAGCGCCAAAGTCAGGCTCAATCTGAGGTCTTTCGGGTATTGTTGCTGTCACCTACTCTCCCATCCATTGCGACCATTTCCTGTGGACGTGATATCTGCAGGCCTTGTGCGCATCAGCATCAGTCTGGCAGATGCGCTCTCGGTGGCTAAGGCCATTCGGCCAACACCATGTCCCTGACATTCCTGACAAGAGGGAGGTGACTGCGGAACAAGATGCAGGTTTCTTGAGCAAACTTTGGTTTGCTTGGCTCAGTCCGCTCATGACCGTGAGACTACACCTATCTATCTGTCTATGCTGTGCTTATGATCCTGCGTGCTGACCGTGAGAATTGATGGTATAGATTGGATACCGACGTCACCTGGAACGCAATGATATCTGGACAGTGTCAGACGCAAGGCTGATGGATACGCTCCAGTCCAGTCTTGCCGCAGCTTTTCGAAAACGGGTATTGTCTCGCAATCGCCTTCCTCTCCTATGGGCGCTCTACGAAGTCTTCAAGTTTGACTTCTGGCTCGGCGCTATCAGTCAGTTCGTCGTCTCGACTCTACAGGTGATGACGCCTTTCACGCTGCGATTCCTTATCGAGTGGGTTCAACATGCCTACCCCGACGGACATGACACACGCGGCTCTAGGCCAGTAGAAGTTGGCATAGGATATGTCATAGGTATCGCAATCTTACAGATGCTTCAGACTTTCGCCTCGAGTCAATTTTACTATCGGGGCATGTTACTCGGTGGACAGACACGCAGCGTTCTGATAGCCATGGCGTTTAGTAAGTCACTGAAACTGTCCAATAGAGCCAAGGCTGGAGGTACAACAGGGAGTGAGAGTGAGGGTCCATACGATGATGTTCCCTGTCGAGTAGATGAGAAAGACTGGTCCAACGGACGTGTGATGAGCTTAGTCTCCAATGACACCGCGCGTATCGAGCAGGCGTTGGCAGCCTTCCACCTTTCATGGCTATCACTTTATCAACTCATATTAACAGTCGCACTCTTGGTTTACAACCTGGGCTGGACAGCTCTGCCAGGAGCAGCCACTCTAATCTTTGGTCTCGCCGCTGTGACATACGCGACGAGACCGCTGGTGGCAAGCCGGAATCGTATCAACATAGTCACTGACCAGCGTGTCACGCTTACGCAAGAGATTCTCCAGAGTATTCGTTTCGTAAAGTACTTTGGCTGGGAAGGATTCTTCCAGGGCCGGCTTGGAAACATCAGAGCGTCTGAAACCAGGGCCTTGCGCATCATGCACCTGATCAGGTGCGCCGTAGGAACCCTCGCGCAGTTTCTACCTGTGCTTGCCATCATGATCACGTTCATTGTGTACGCGGTTGTGAATGGCAGTCTTGATCCAGCGGTTGTCTTCTCGTCCTTGGCGATGCTGTACCTACTGCGCGTCCCGACGAATTGGTTGCCCGTGTCCTTGAGCCTTGCTGCCGACGCAGTTCAATCGATGAAGAGGATCGAAGACTTTCTTCTTGCTGAAGAAGTGCAAGCGCATACAGTTCCAGATGTCACTCTGGCTCCAGCTGTCAAGCTCAGCAATGCATCTTTCACGTGGGAGAGCCCGCCATCGAGCGAGGAGGGTGAGTCACCAAAGGATAAACAGAACAAGAATCTCCTGTCGAGAGTTACGAGAAGGCAACAACCAGGGCATGAAAAGAAAGGGGTCGAAACTTCGGATACAGAAGTCCGCCCAGTCCGAGATAGCGACGTGCCGTTCTCACTGGCCGATATCTCCTTGGAATGCCAGAGAGGCGAGCTGGTCGGTATCATTGGAAGCGTTGGATCAGGCAAAACGTCCCTTCTTAGTGCTCTGGCAGGAGACATGAGGAAGACCGGGGGCACTTTGCAGTTTGCCACTGACAGGGCGTACTGCCCACAGTATGCTTGGATTCAGAATTCCAGCGTTCGAGACAACATCACCTTTGGGAAGCCTTTCAACCAGAATCTTTATTCCGATGTGGTACGGGCCTGCGCTTTATTACCGGACTTTGAACTCCTTCCACATGGCGATATGACAGAAATTGGTGAGAGAGGTGTGACCCTGTCAGGGGGGCAAAAGCAACGCATTAACATCGCCCGCGCGATATACTCTGACGCTGGCATCGTGATACTCGACGATCCGCTCTCAGCTGTTGATGCACATGTTGGTACACATATCTTCAACGAGGCCATCTGCGGCTTGCTCAAGGGTAAATGCCGGTTCCTGGCAACACACCACCTGCATCTACTGTCCCGGCTAGACAGGATCATCTGGATGGTCGACGGACGTGTTGAGGCCATAGGGACCTATGAGGAACTGATGAAATTTCACCCCGCATTCGCTAGCCTAGTTGCCGTTGGGGGATATCAGCAAAAGGAGGCCGATAGCACTGAAGACAAGAAGCGTGATTCTGTCGGCCCCGACACCACCACGACGAAAGCCGAAGTTTTGATGCAGGAAGAGGCCAAGATTGTTGATAGTGTTCCCTTCTCCGTGTATGTTTCGTGGTTGCGGGCTTCCGGCTCCCTGTGGAATGGCCTTGCAATGGTGGTTGGACAGCTCCTTTTCCGATCCTCAAGCATTCTGGGGGGCTTATGGCTTTCGTGGTGGGTGGACAACAAGTACGGTCTTAGCCGCGCTCAGAATGTAAGAAGCGCTTCCTTCGATATAAAACCTGGTCAGGTTCACTAACGATGACAAACCAGATCGGTATATACGCTGGCCTCAGTCTCGCTCAATGCGTACTGGTATTTTCATCTTCTCTCATCACCTGCCTAGTATGTATCAAATCGAGTCAGGTCATGTCGAACAATGCGCTTTGGCAGACTCTTAGGGCTCCCATGTCTTTCTTCGATACAACCCCTCTTGGCCGTATCATATATCGCTTTACAAGAGACATTGATGCGCTGGACAACAACTTGGTCGTTGCTGTGCAGCAACTGCTAATCAACGTAGCAGCGCTTCTGGGCTCCTATATTCTCATCGTTGCCTACTTTTACTATGTAAATTATCTTCCACTACTTCCTTGTCATATAGTCCAGCTAACATATAGAAGTTTGCCATCGCGTTAGTGTTTGGCGCGACAGCACTATGGTGGTGCATCTCCTACTACAGGAGCAGTGCGCGAGAGCTGAGGCGACACCAACTGATACTCGACGGTGTGGTCTTTGCTCGTCTCAATGAAGCTCTTATTGGGGCTGCTTGCATTCGCGCCTATGACCGGGAGCTCCAGTTCGTTAAATTGGTTCATGAAGCCATCGATGACATGGACAGTGCCAATTTTCTGACGTTCGCCAGCCACAACTGGCTGTCTGTTCGGCTTGATAACATCGGCATCTTGTTGAACCTGGTCACTGGTATTCTCGTGGTCACCAACGCACTACCTGTTGCTCTCAGCATCTCAGGTCTGCTGCTGACTTACAGCATGTCCATGGTTGGCATGATGCAGGTCGTGGTGAAGTATCTGATCGAGGTCAACAACTCCATGTCGAATACAGAACGTCTGTTCCAGTACACAAACTCTCTACACCAGGAAGCCCCCCTCGACGGCGCCAGCGTACGTCCTTCTTGGCCGGAGCACGGAGCCATAGAGTACGAGGCTGTGCAGATGCGCTACCGCCCTGGTCTTCCGCTGGTGGTCGATAACTTCTGCCTGAGGATCGCTGGGGGTGAGAGACTCGGGATCGTTGGCCGCACCGGTGCTGGTAAAAGCACTATTCTATCAACCCTCTTCAGGCTGACAGAGATTTCTGGCGGGCGTATCACCATTGACGGGATCGATATCGGTCAGATTGGTCTTCACCGGCTCCGAAGCGCTTTGGCGATCATTCCGCAAGATCCCACTCTCTTCCAGGGAACTATTCGCTCGAATCTAGACCCTTTCAACAAGCACACAGATACTGACCTATGGCATGCTCTCCGCGAGGCACATCTCCTCCCAGACAACGAAAAGTCATTCGCCATGCCGGAGGGAACAAGCGGTGTCGTGGAGAGGGAGGCTCCAGACAATACTGACCCTGGAAAGCCTCGAGAGACGCGTGTGACACTCGACACGGCTGTCGAAACCGAAGGCCTCAATTTCTCTCTTGGACAGCGGCAGCTGATTGCGCTTGCTCGAGCACTTCTTCGTAACACGCGTATTGTGCTAGTGGACGAAGGGACGAGTAGTGTTGATCCTGAGACGGATGCACTCGTGCAAGAGACACTGGCGACTGGTTTACAAGGGAAGACGCTGATTGCCATTGCTCATCGTCTTCGTACCGTGATCCAGTATGACCGTGTGTGCGTCATGGATAAGGGTAAGATTGTTGAGCTGGGGCCGCCGTTGGAGTTATGGGAACAAGGGGGCATTTTCAGGGCTATGTGTGATAGTAATGGCATTACGCGGGAGATGTTCACGAGTGTCTAGTGGTATGTAGAAGATATTAGCACCATGAATACTTATGTACCAGTACACATCTTAAAATCACCTTGTGCTTTAGAAGCCGCCACTTGTCATCCAGCCGATCTCTTTTAAACAACTTTATAATACTTCTTTCAGCCTATAGCGAGCATCGCTTGTTATACGAAACTGGTTTGGGGAAATGATGGTGTGGTATTGAGCAGATCTACTGCCCAACATTTCTGTATAAATATATCCATGTCTGTATGTAATTTACGGTGGGTATGGTACGGTGTCTAGCTAAGGGAAGGACCTCGATCCTAAGTGATAAAAATATTTAGGTAACTTAGCCAAAGCTTAGGGGACTCTTTGCCAAGTTTAGGATATCTTTACTGAGTTTATTTTGGCACCTCAGGTTCTTCTAAAGTCTTGTCTTTTCTTGCTCCCTGAGGCCTAGCAACAGTACATAGCACCTGCCAGTGATGACCACTTTCCCATCAACATTTTAATTGTGACTGCCTTCATCTCTTCAAGTACTACTTGACCTTGCCTTGTCAAAGTATGTACACAACAACAACATCATCATCATCACAATCATCACCACGATCATCATACAAAAGATCTTTCAGCATTCATCATGTCCTTCACCAACTTCAGCAGGCTTCCTGGTGAACTTCAGTTCGACATTTAGGAAATCGCCGCGCGCAGTCACTTGGACGAGCCAACCGCCCACTTCGCTGACTTCTGGGACACTCTCACAGCTTCGCAACTGCGTCTTAAAGTCACTTCAAACGAAGGCCTTGACGAGCCTCTGAACCCTCCGGGAATATATACCGCATTGATGGGAACCTCTAAGGTCTTGCAAGAAAGAATGGAGACAATTGTACAGTGGTGGAGGCCCCGAACCCCCTTGACTCTTGATTACGTGCAGAATCATACCATCCGCACCTATGCTGGTATGCGCTTCTGCGTCCCTCCCAACACATGGGCAGGAACAGGGAACGAGACAATCGATGCCTCGAAGGACCTTATCATCGTCTGCAGACTCCCCGGAATCCCCACGACAAGCACACAATTCGACGACGTCGAGTCTGTCGGCGTTCTTTATAAATTTTACTCTACAGACGACATTACTCGGTGGTCTCCCATTGTCCCCACTGGCCTTGATGAATACCCTCTTGCGAGAGCGAGGGAATTTCTACGACGATTTCCCCGACTTCGAGTTCTGTACATCATCGTCAAGCCCCAAGACATCAATGACATCGACCCACAACCCACCGTGTACATGAGAATGATGGGTAGGACGATGACGAAATACCATTATGACTACACACAAACTGTCACTGAGATTCCTCCCAAGACATTCAATGCCCGTCAGAGAATCTACTACGAAGTGCCCGAAGTGATGTGTAGGGGCTTGGAATCGACCTACGTAATGGTAAGGGATGATTCTATTGTGACGCGGCTGGGCACAGACTTGCCCCCGCTTGTTATCCGGGTCATGACATGGAAACAGGCTCCTGGAGTCCGAGGCCGCTTCGATCGCAATTAATAGCAATTAATAATAAGTGTCTTCAAAGCAAGAAGTAGTGAGATAATAGAATACTCATACTCTAAGGTTGCCAAAGTTTGAGTAAGTTTCATAAAAGTAATCATAAATCCTAACGCTGCTCTAAAACATTTAGTAAGTAAGGTCTAAACATTGTAAACTCATAATAACTTCAGAAACATCTTCCAGACTTGGATAATTTGATACAAGCGTTAGTTAAGGGAGTGAAGTCGGCGATGTAGGTTAAACCTCCGGCCCGTGCGGGAAAAACCCGGACCTGACCCATATTATTTTTCTTCGCAAACCTCCAAACCAATCCGTTCCGGCGCATTTACGATCCGATCCATCCATGATCGATTACGCCATTTTCTGAATCATTGCAATTGAATCTCTCCAACCCAACCCTTCCCGACGACAACACCGCGTATCATCCTCAACATGGCAGACAAAGACGCCTGTCCTGTCGATCACAAATCCCGCGAAGCATGGCTCGCTCAAGCCCGTGAAGCCGAAGCCGCAAAAGCAAAAGCAGCTGGATGTCCAGTCGACCACACAGCGCAAGCACAGTCCAAGTCATGGTCTCAAACATTCTCGTCATATCTCCCATGGTCCTCGAGCAAACCTACACCGCCTCCTGCGCATATTCCTTCGAACGATGGTCTAGAGACTGATCGCGTTGTATCCACGATTCCACGAACCTCTGGCGGACCTGCGGCGTGTCCGGTAGATCATGGGAAAGAACCTGCAAAGCCTGCGAATCACGAAATGGAGACTGGTGTAGATCCCTCTGGAAACTGGGTTTATCCTTCGGAGAAGATGTTTTTCGATGCGATGAAGCGAAAGGGTTATGATGCGAGGGTAGCAGACATGAAGACTGTTGTGCCGATCCACAATGCTGTTAATGAAAGAGCTTGGAAAGAGATCAAGGAGTGGGAAGCGCCGTATCTCAAGGGCACAAAGTAAGGCTCCATCATCTCTATTGGTAGGAGGGGAACTAATTGTGTTAGATGTGATGGCCCCAAGCTCGAGTCTTTCGCCAACAAGATGGATCGCATGACTCCCACCGCACGCTTCAATACTATACTCGGCTACACGGCGCCATTCGACCGACACGATTGGGTTATCGACCGATGCGGTACGAGGGTTGACTACGTTATTGACTTTTACGCGGGACGACCAGATGGAAAGGGTGGACCTAGTTTCTATCTCGATGTGCGGCCGAAGCTGAATACATGGGAGGGCGTTAAGATGCGAGCCAAGAAATGGGCATTCCTTGCATAGCGACGAAATGCTGTATAAAATCTGTATGATGTATGAGTGATTCACTGGAGGGCGTTTTGGAAAATGTACAACATGGGTCAAAAGCATAGAGGGTTGGATGACTAGCATAAATCTCCATTGAATCAATTTTCATGTTCTAGGGTATTATTCCCTTTCGCCTTGACGCCAACAATCTCCAATCTAACTACTGATCCTTCTTCCCCTCCAGTTGAGCAAGCAGACGAACAGGCGCACCTGTCTCAAAGGACTGCGCCTCGATGTTCCATCCCTTGGCGAGCATCTCATCCCAGAGCTCCCGCTTGTCGTACTTCTGTTCATAGCCATCAACGGTTTCCTTTACGCGAAAGATCTTATCCAGCTTGTCGGTGTAGCCCTGATTCTTCTCCAGAAGCCAGGCCATCTCCATGGCCATGAACCAAGCACTGATGGCGTGGACGGCACTGGCGTCCTGCCAGAGCATGATTTTGATGGGTGTGTAGCTGCGCTTCGAGTGATACCAGATAAAGAGTGAGTTCCGGGCCCCGTCGATGATGACGATGTTGCTGTTGGGAGCTTTGGCGCCCATGGCGTCCCAGTAGCTTTTGGCCATTTCGATGCGTGCGATTTTCTGGCCATGCTGGTTTCGGACGACAGGTCGCCAGAGAAGAATATTCTCACGGCGGGCGACTTGTTCAGGGGAGAGCACGTTTCCGGTCTTGAGATACTCTTCGAACAGGATGGTTGCGCGCTGCTGGTTAAGGTTGTCCATGCACACAGCTCGGACTCCAAGGTAATTCATCCACAGATGGGCAAAGACGAGAATAGTCATCAATAATAGAACGCTATGGTGGTCCTCCACATACTTGACCACGATAGTTCCAACAAGAAGGCCGATAAGACCTACAGCGGTCTCTTGGCTGGCTTCTTTGGCATTGAGTTCAGAGAGGTTGTCATGCTTTGCAAAGTGTACACTAAGAGCAGCTTTGCTCGCGCCAGCAGCCACGCCACACAACGCTCTCAACATTTCTCCAGAAGCCAAAGCAAGAATCTTTCCATAAGGCCCAAAGTACGGGCTGTACAGCTCCAGAAAGAAGGCAGTGTCGTTGAACAGATCAGCCAGGAAGCGGAAGCGCTTGGCATCGGGTTCAATACGAAGACCAAATTGGTGGGCAAAGACAATAGTGGCGATGCGAGACATGGCGTCCTTGAGAACTGTGAGCAGCATCGCGAATGTGGCGGATGAGTTGGCATCTCCGACACCGAGACCTTGGAGGAGAGCTCGGTTTGCGAGGAGGGAAGTGATGGTTGAGAAGAAAGCCTGAAGGGAGTCGAAGAATTGGTAGTTTAGATAGTCGGTTGACACAGAGTGAGGGTATCCGACTGGCATAAAGGCCTCACGAAGAGAGGGAATGAGCGGGATGCTAGGTTTTGACTTTGCAACGACCTGAAGCTAGGTTAGCCATGATACTCATACTCTAAAGGTAAAGCAACGTACATGGTTGTCGACGGTGTGTTTCCAGGTTCGCGAGACATTTCCTGATTTATCCAGCTCAACGATCTCGACAGGTTCGCCGCGACCTAGGAGTTGCGTCAGACCATCCATCGTGATGGTGTTGATGAGGTTGTAAGGATGAGAGTTGGAGGACTGTGAGCTATAGGCAGCTCACAGTGGTGTTACGGCACATGTTGCAGTGACACAAGCAGTGCCCCGCAGGGCGAAGGCGTGTCAGTGCCACCGGCAGGTATAATGCGCCCTTAAAACTGAGTCGTGACTAGGATTTAGAAAACTCAAAGATGTCTCTTTTGTAGGTAGGTAGGCATTGATCTTATGGTGGAGACTTATCAAGTTCCCCGAAGCCGATTGAAGGCGTGGAGGAGAGTTTGGACGGCCCCACACGGCGATGTGGAGGATCAACGACGGTTCAACTCATGATCATGATCGGCAGAAATGGAATAATGATGAACGAGATCACTTTCAGAGCGTGACAAGTAACAATGCATTTGTTTCAACTTCAAACTTCTCTGTATATCATTCCAACATGCTATTTACTTCACTATATCTTTTTAAATTCCCATCTATCGTCGAATAGCCTGGCCATCCTCTCCAACAAGGAACTCATCGGTCTTGATAGGACCTTCACCAACACCAGTGGAAATAACTCTGCTCACACCCTCCTTCAGAGTAGACGCAAGAGCACTATCAAGCTCAACGCTAGACTTGGCGCTAGCAGCACCCTCCTTGAAACCGCCAACACCCTGGAGCGCTTGGTAGAAAGTACCGACAACAGTATCAGCATCCTTCTCCTCGTAGTAAACAACACAGTTGGGACCAGCGTCGAAGGTGTAAGCGGCAATCGTCCTGCCAGCCTTCTCGTTGATGTACTCAACGGCTCGGATAGCAGCGCGGGAAACGTCATTCATGTAGAAGATGGGAGGGTAGGTGTCGGCGCAAGTAGCGTGGAAAGAGTTGGAGTCGCGCATGGTGACCTCGGCGAACTTGGGGAAGTCCTTGTTCTTGATGGCCTCCTCCATGGCGGTCATGTTGGCGGGGACAACGTTTGCTATTCTCTCCTTGAAGAGGCCAGATGTAGCGACGGTCTGCTGCATACCAGAGGTGGAAGAGACACCCTTCTTGGCGGCGCTGACAACGAGGATCAGAGCTCGCATGTCAGGCCAGTGTGAAGCGGGAGCGACAAGGTCGGCCTTGGAGTCGCTTCCATCCTCCTTTTCGCCCATTCTCCACGCAACATATCCACCGAAGAGACTTCGGCAAGCAGATCCGGAACCTTGCCTAGCGACGAGCGAAAGATCAGAAGGCGAGTCGGGAAGCTCGTACAGAAGAGCGATAGCTTGAACAAGCGCAGCGAAACCAGCAGCCGAGGAGGCAAGGCCAGCAGCAGTGGGGAAGTTGTTCTCGGAGACGAGCTTCAGCGGGTATGTGGACAGCTTGGGGAGCGAAGAGTCGGCGGCCTCGAGAGCGCCGCGGCGGGATCGAAGCTCACGGAAGCAAGCTTGGGTTCGGGCGCCAGAGATGTCGGAGGACTCTCCGTTGAGAGTGAGGCTGTCGCCATCGGTGAAGGTGCTCGAGCACGAGGCTGTTGTGAGGGTTCGGAGATCGGCTTGCGAGAGGGTTACGGAAAGGGAGCTGTTGGTAGGGAGGTTGAGCTTAGCATCGCGCTTTCCCCAGTATCTGTACCGTGTTAGTGAAGGTCTTCAAGATGCGATGGGAGTGTTTACTTGACAACTGCGATGTTGACGGGCGCAGTGGTGCTGGCGCGGTAGACCTTGGTATCGGACATTATGAAGCGAAGTATAAGGTAGATGGAGGAAGGTTTTGGAGATGTTTGAAACAAAGATTGGAGTGAAACAAATCAGACACGCAATTGATACGAGAGACGCAAGATTCGGGCTTGACGAAAAGGAAAATTGACTTCACCGACTTGTTGTACCTACCCGTTGGCTTGAGCCGGGGGGGGGGCCAACTAAGCAAGCTTAGTTAGGCACAAAACCCTAAGACACGCAC
>JAAQPG010001393.1:0-10096 GCA_013186905.1 Fusarium udum | reverse complement strand
CAGAAAGTCCACCAACCAGGGGGGGAGTCAACTGAACGTCACTGAATTGAGCCTCCAGCAGGCGTCCACCAACGCCCACCCTCCAAGAGTCTGGACTCTGCGGGGTCCCACTCCTAAAAAAGGTTTCCGGGAGTCATTAATGAGTGAAAGAAACTCTGGCGGGTTACTGCTTTGGTTAAATTGGATGCAGCTCGTACTATTTTAGAACTTGGAAAATAAAAAATAGTTCTTCAGATAGCTCTAAGCGTGTTCTACGTCTTCGTAAGCTTAATCTCATGGCTGCCCTCATGATCCAAGATTCAATTTCCCCAAGCAGCTGACCTGCAAAGTGGGGTTGGGGTATGTCAAGCAATGGCCCACTTTATGATGGCAGTAAACCTCGTCTCCGGCGATCGATCTCCCCGGCAGAGGCACAGCATCCCCAACTTCCCTATGCGGACCTGGGTGTGGGCGTTAGGTCAGTTGCGCCTGCCCTACCTTACCCGTGTCTTGTGCCTTCTGTCTAACTTATCATGGAATCCCGAGCCCTCCTTCCCTCCGCTCTTTTCCCCCACTCGATCTTCAAGCATTTATCAAGGCCGACTTCCTCATTCTTCCCATCTCCTATTCTTCATTCTCCATCACTCATCAGACTTCCTCTCTACCGATCTAAATCTATAACAACAACCACTTCTCCTCATCCTCCCATCTATATATATCACAACAAACTACCTCCTTGGCAACGACTCCTAACGCCTGCCATCAGCCATAAACGGTCACACACTACGCCACATCCTTTGAAACAATACTGTACTTGCTAGGGACGGCCCCCTTGCCACGATATCACAAACCTCAAATTCATAAACTCCTGCTCAACCACATCGTGTGCAAGGATGCAACAATTCACAACAGCAGACGCACCTCGCTTGGTGCAGGACAACTTCGATGATATAAACCCCAAGGACTTCATCGAGCAAGAACCCAAGTCTAAGCGCCCACGAACTGCTGATATCCTCCTTGAGGAGCAATTACCACAGGGTCTTCTCAAGGCTGCCGAGGCTGCAGACCTTGCTGGAGACTTCTTCTCCGTTAAGCCTGAGTCAGACCACGAGCAACTCCCTGAAGGTATCGAGGAGACAGCAGAGGAGAAGCAAAAACACTGGTTCGTCGGTAGTGTCGACCAGGGCACCACATCAACTCGCTTCCTCATTTTTAACGGTCATGGAGAGCCCATTGTGAGCCACCAGATTGAGTTTGAAAACCATTATCCCAACTCTGGGTGGCACGAGCATGACCCCATGACTCTCCTCGAGTCTGTAGAGACATGCATCGAGAAGGCAACAGAGAAGTTCTGCGAAAAGGGTCACCATATCGAGGATATCCGCTCCATCGGTATCACAAATCAACGTGAGACTACTATCCTCTGGGATAACATTACCGGCGAGCCCCTTTACAACGCCGTTGTCTGGCCGGATACTCGCACTTCTGCTCTCGTCCGTGAGCTCAAGAACAAGCCTGGTGCTGAGAAACTTCAAGAGACTTGTGGTCTCCCACTGTCTACCTACCCTTCAAGTGTTAAGCTGCTCTGGGTCCTTCAAAACGTCGAGTCAGTCCGAAAGGCTTACGATGAGGGCCGTCTGTCGTTTGGCACTGTCGACTCTTGGCTCATCTACAAGCTCAACGGTGGACAAGACCGTGAGGGCGGGCCCATCTTTGTCACCGATGCCACCAACGCCAGTCGCACCATGTTCATGAACCTCAAGACCCTTCAGTACGATGACGAGCTCCTCAAGTTCTTCGAGGTCGACCGTACTAAGCTCAACCTGCCCAAGATTGTGCCTTCCTCCGACCCCACTGCCTACGGATCTCTGGCCCGTGGGCCTCTCAAGGGTGTCCCCATCGCTGGCTGCTTAGGAGACCAGTCTGCAGCACTTGTCGGTCAATGTGGTTTCAAGCCTGGCCAGGCCAAGAACACCTACGGTACCGGCTGCTTCCTTCTCTACAATGTTGGCAACGAGCCTGTCATCTCCAAGACCGGACTGCTTGCTACTGTTGCATATGATTTCGGAAAGGGTCGCAAGCCCGTCTACGCCCTTGAGGGCAGCATCGCTGTTGCTGGCTCTGGTGTCAAGTTCCTCCAGAACAACCTCGGCATCATCAACTCTTCCTCGGAGGTGGATACTGTCGCCAAAACGGTTCCTGACAACGGCGGCGTTACATTCGTGACAGCTTTCAGTGGTCTCTTTGCCCCTTACTGGATCGATGACGCCAAGGGTACTCTCTTCGGTGTCACCCAACACACTAACAAGGGCCACATTGTGCGAGCTACTCTTGAGGCTACTTGCCATCAAACAGCCGCCATTCTCGATGCTATGGCATCTGACTCTGGCCACGCCCTTGACATTCTGGCCGTTGATGGCGGCCTCTCCAACTCGGACCTCTGCATGCAGACCCAGGCCGACCTGAGTGGTGTGCCTGTCGACCGCCCCGCTATGCGCGAGACTACCGCACTTGGTGCCGCCATTGCTGCGGGTCTTGCCACTGGTGTATGGGACGAACTAGAGGAATTGCACGAAGTCAACCGCAAGGGCCGCAAGATCTTCTACCCCGAGACTGACAAGAAGACTGTCCGCCGATCACGAAAGAGGTGGGAGCGAGCCGTCGAGATGAGCCGAGGTTGGCTTCAGGAGGATGAGGACGAGGATGACGAATAAAATAATGCGAGGGCAAAGGACCACAAAAGTCTTGATACTTTTGTATAATGTGATTTTTGGGCGTTGACTTGGCATAGCGCGTCTTGAGCCTTGAGCATGGGAGCTCGGCGTTTGACCTTTTGGATTTCAGTATAGCATAAAAGCCTACATCTATTGCATAATACCATCAACATTTAAAATCAAGCATCTTTCAAAATCAAAATGAGTGGTGATATTGATGCTCTCGTGCCTTTTGATTTGCTTTCTAAATTTGATTGAAGCCACCAAGGCGGTGTTGAGGTTGATAACCTCTTTGAAGGAATCCAATAGACACAATTCTACTACTACGGTTCAGGAGAAGATCCTTGAACAGTTTTGTGATGGGGATAAATATAGACTATATACGTGGTTGTGGTGAATGATTCTATCATTATGTACCTTAGGTATGTCGTGAGTGAATGCCTTGGATCATGCTGATAGGGTCACAATTGCTGTTGAGGATAACGGAGTTGAGATTCATTGGGGAGTGGAAGTGAACTACTAACTATTACCTAAGTACCAGGCCGAGTCAAAGAAGGACAAGACACACCGAAATTAAGAAAATAAACAAAGGTGGGAGATGCGAGTTGCCAGAAACAAAGCCGAACTAACTGCCTTACTTAGGTAAGGTAGATGGAAGTGTTGTCAAAAAATCGTGAACCTCGAAATGCCTTGATGGGTTAGTTAGATTCGTAAGGTGTCGCCTCACCCTGTCTTGTCTTGTCCTGGGCTGGACCGGGCTGCTCTGTAATGCAATTCTGATAAAGCCCCCCCACCAACATCTAAAAGGAATAGAAGGCAAGGTAAGCTTCTGCGGTAGATTCTAGCCCTGCTCTTAATTTAGATCTGTCTAGGATTGTAAAAGATCACGCGGGATGAAAGAAAAAAAGGAAAAGTGGGTTGTGTGATTCCGGATATCCAGGAACTCAATGCACGTCCCATGTTGGGTATGCTAGAGGTACGTGTTCGGATCCGAGGCATGGGGGCATGGGTGCATCAACTCCGTTTTTATATTACATTGCATTTTGATCCTAGTGAGCAGTAAAGCAATTCAAGAGGTGTGGGTGGGAGTTGGGAGTTGGGAATGTGGGTTGTCAGGTTTAGCTCAACCTAGGTAAGCGAGGGGGGACGGAGCAGAGCCGCAACGTTCCGGAGGCCCAGGGAGAGAGGGGATGGACAGCAGCTGGCTGCATTCAATTCAGTTCCCCGCTCTCAGGCACGAAAACGAAGCTAACTCGATAAGGATTTCCGAATAGGTGGGTGGGATAATTAGTTGCTGTATGTATGTATCTTGGGTGCCCCTTCATGTGACGGGAACTAAGATTGCGGGAGCAGACGAGAGACGAGAGAGGTCGGGGTTTCCGAGAACGGAGACAGCTCGAGACGGTGAAGATGAGACTACGATAGTTAGTTACTAGTCTCTTACTAGAAATGTTGAGTTAGTTAAGGTGAGTTGTTGACTCTATTCTCCCCTATCTCGTGTCTCCTCTCCTGTCTCTCCTATACCCACAACACCACGGACCACTTCACCAACATGCTCACGCGGATACCGATCAGTGGGTTCCATACAAATCACAAACAACACTGACTCATCCTACTCTATGATAGATACCATCCCACGATACCTTCACTCTCACCCCTTCTCCTGTCTCTCATGGGACCCCAGCCCCAGCTCCAGTCCCAACCTTTAATGCAGGACACTAAAAAGGTCTTGTCTAACATCTTGTTTATCACACTAGGCTAGAAATCGGAAGCCCTGCAACATAAGTTATATCCACATTAATGTTTCTACATACATACAATCAGTTGTCAGTTGGTAATCACTTTTGATAACTCGAGCGAGGATGCAACCTTGATAGCAAATGTGTCGACAGAAACCCACCGTTAATCCTACGCCTGCATCACTCGAATCTTCGATATATGGGGTCCATGCGCTCCAATCGTGTTAATCGATATCTCCCCAGTTTCGAGATGTTTCGACGTTGGCATATCCTCGGCTATGTTACTTTCTTCTCCTGATACTATAACATCACAAAGTAAACATTAACATCCGAAAGATCCGGCTTCAACGTTCGATTGATGCAATCCGTTTCTATCTTTATACGCGATTTCCACTTCTACTTCAACCCTCACTTACTGCAGGCTGTGTTGACAAAGACATTCACTCATACCTCAACCCATCGATGCAACAATTTCTGGTATCCTATCATGACGTGTTACATCTTCTTTGGTCATATCATGAACCAAAGTCAACTGGACTCGCGGTGATCTAGCAAAAGACTGGGCGTTTGGTGTTCCCTTCCTGGTAGATCGGCGATCCATAGTGGTGGTTCTGTCTATCATTTGCAGCGATCGAGATATATGCTTCAGATCGTAAAATCTCGAGTTTAAATGAATATTCCTTCCAAATAACTGGCGTGGGCACTATGCTCTGACTTAAAGGATGTAAACACTATTTGTAATCCATCCACTGGCCGTTGAAGACAGGGGCCAAAGCTACTCATTCTCGGCAGACCATCGATTCCTAATAATTGAATCCAAGCAAGAGCCGACAGACATGACACTAGTAGTGACTTACTTTGGTCTATAAGGATAAAACTGTCCATAACTACTTACCTCTAACTACTAAGGTTCCCTTTGATTGGCTTATGCAAGATATATATGAGCGGTCGCATTACTGTGGTTCTACCAGAGACGAGGAATAAATATCTAAAACTCTATGTTATCAATGGTCAACAAAGAAGTCTTCCCTGCGTTGCCCTACCTCTTGATGTGATCCCACGAGCAGCCACAAGGTCTAAACCCTACTTCTCCGCGCGTTTGTTGAGCAACTCTTTGGCATCCCTTTAGACCAAAATAATACTCATGCAGGAGAATTGCTCCCAAAGACATACAAAGAGAATGGTGCCTAACATTTGATAGGAGGGCCTCGCCGAAGTTATCAGAGGCTCAGGGAGCGTGGGCAATACCACTGAGTTGCCTTTCCAAGACTTTGCCTAGGGGTATAACTCCTTCTGTTTCTTATATCCGGAGGTTGAGATTTTTCTCTTGGTCATGAAGTCTCGAGGTCTCATGGTGTTAGCCTGCAGTAGATGGTGTGTTCTCTGGCTGCAACATTTCCAGGCCTGAGTCTTGACTTGGCCCCATGGAAACACAAAGACGGTGAGGTGAACGAATATACCGGTCTGCTTATCACTCTTTTCAACTTGAACTACCAATTTAGGAATTTTTTTTTTCATCTTGGAGGTTCCCTGGCATTCTTCCTCCAGATAATCTTCAAAATGGGAGTCTTCACATCATGTGTTGCTGATAACAATCCCAGGTGTTCCGGAAAACAGTCGGCCAATATCGCCCAAAAACAGTATTTTCCCAAAGACCGTAGGCCCTAGGCAATATTCTGACTTCAAGAATTCTCCTAAATAGCTTAATTTTCGACAACGTCTTCAGATGCAGAAGATATCGGAGAGTTACAGGGTAGCCTCGACACGATGCCACGAAACAGCATCTTTCACTTCAGTTTATGTTTTGTCTTATTTCATGAGTACCATATCTTAAAATAGGAGTATATCAGTGCACTGGTGCTCATAATCTTTGTTAGACCAGACGGTTCTCTTTATGAACATAGGGCTGAAGCAAACCGAAGCATGTAGGAGATTGTCAAGGTAAAACGCTACAGCTAACTTCACGGGTAGAATATATCCCAGAGTACTTCCTTTATTTGAGACTGCATGTTAGGCCTAGGCTAGATATGAGTCTTATGTACGGTTACCCACCTGAATGATGTAAACAGGCACACTGAGCTCACTCTAACACCAGCACGGAGCACTAAAGACTTAGCGATAGTTATTTTGTAAGAGTGTTTGTCTCCGCGCCGGTCGATTGGAACATTCAGTTTGTTGAACAAAGTTCCATCTAAATGCATCATGAAGAATCCGGTGGTACATGAAAGAGCTCGTGTTGCTCTAAGCCTACCCCTGGATACAAGGTCCTCGTACTGGCCGTTCACAAAGATCGAGGCAGCACAGATGCACATACTCACTGAAAACTCATTCGATTCCACGTCTCTTCTAGAATTCAATTGCCACCTTCTGCCGAGTAGGATTGGGCCGCTCTCCTTTAAATGCTAGTATGTGATTCTTTACTATTGTTAATTGGTTTAGCTCTAATTCTTATTTTTTAAAGAACCAACTAAGTAACAGTGCTTCTAGGACGGAGTATATCGATCAGCACTATTGGGTTGTTCGACTCCTCTTGGTTGCCTGTATCATTATTGTGTATATCTTCCCAGGTATACAGCACTTTGGAAGTGTACGGACGACTGATAGAGCAACAACTATTCACTGTCCAGAAGAGCCCTATCAGCACGTTTTTTGTTGTGGGAGTTATTTCTGTGTGGCTAACATGAGCTCTCTGAATATCAAATTACTTTGCTTGGGCGATAAAAGTGTACTGTTGTGTATGTGTCGTGATTGTGGTCAACAGACCCAAGTCATTTTCGAGTGGCTGTGAACCGGTATCAGTTAGTCGGATAATCGAGTTGACGATATTACACCCAGGTCATCACTACATTTGCCAATATATTTCAAGATTTAACTCAAAATATGAGTTGAACCTACCTATTCGAGAAGTGTTGTTAATACTCTTAGCGGTTTGCAACTTCTAAGTGGTCCGAAAGTACAGGGTAGGTCGTTTCTTTTCTAAGCAACAATTTAGGCTGCATCGTGCGCTGACCAATATATTGTCAGGGCTTTGTAACTTCATACTAGCCTCTATCCAAGATCTGGAATTATTCTATACTCTGGGCTGATAGAAGGAGGTGTAACATTGAATATATTTGCACGAGTATTGTAATATACGGGAATTAGAGTGAAGTGTTGAGCAAGAATCAACAGCCATTGGGCTGGAAACCACTGCACAGTTGGAACCTAATGATTGCTTGAGATGAGCTCCATTAGCTATATTATTCACTAGGGGCTGCTAGCAACCAAGCTTCTCGTCGCTGAGAAAGGATGCGATCCATGTTGAATTATCAAACCCCGAGAAGACCTGATGGAGAACCAACCAGATGAAGTGAACAAAGAAAATGGCCCACAAAAAGTCCTACCAAGTCCTGAAATCCAGGGCCCTGCATTGTGATACCCCAGGCCCCTCCACTGAGTCTAGCTAGTGTCTGGGTATGGGCAAAGGCGGCTGAAGAGAATGGAAGCGAAGAATTGGTACCGGGTAATTATCAGGTTGACACCCGCTGGTTGGTTTGTTCCATACTGCTTAGGTACCTACCCTGCCGTACCTAGGAACAACCAACAACTCGATTCTAGACAGTTTCGATCATTACTTGAGGGAGAAACTTCATCAAACGAATATACGAAAAACTGCGTCATCGCCAACGTCAACATTGGCGTCCTCTGTCTCGGCAGTTTCAAGGTTCGTCATTGCTCATAGAAGATTGGGGCTTTGCTCGTGTTCTGTAGCTACCCCACCATCCCACCTCATGTACAAGACATCAAGATCAACACCAACGTTATCTGGACGTTCTTCCAAGAAACCAAGATAGTCATACATTACCTGGAAGAACCAGAATAAACTGAGCATGAACTATCAAGGGCTCTCTTAATAATATTAAGTACGAACTTTGACCTGGAATAATGTCAACAACAATTGATACGTAAATGGGCGAAAGTAAGGTAAACGAACCTAAGGAAGAATCCACCTTACTCACAGCCACAATAGGAAAGCAATTAACCAGTCAGATCGCATCCTGTCAGAAAGATGACAAGGCAGAATTGGATGGCCTTGACTACGAACCTACCTTACTGTGTGCCTGATTACTGGGTACATGCTCTAGTGCATACCAATTGGGCGTCAATATTGAACAGCTGGGGTTAGACAGAAAACTACGAGTCCAGCCTGGTTATTGCTCATCAATGATCATGAACTTTCTGATCTGACAAACCAGAGGATCGGTGTGAAATGATCCTACAACGACCTGTAACTAATAAATGCACCTACTGTTACGGTAGCAGCACATGGATCATTAAACCCTGTCCTCAGCCTTAAACCGCTGAAAATATCCTAGCGCCGTCAGCTGTGTCCTGGTCGGGTCTCCACTGGAGGCGGTCGGGCTCTATTTCCTCGTTTCCATTGGATTGGATTTCCATTTGGGGAGGTACTGTACTGTAGGTACAGTACAGCACAGTATAGTACCTACCTACCTACAGTCCAGTGTAGAATAGAAGCGGAAGCGGGTTACTCAGATTGCAGCGCCTCATTCAGCCACCACCCGAGCTCAGCCCAGAAGGAACTGATACCAAATGGAAGACTCGAAAGCCAAGCCAAGCGAAGCGAAGCGAAGCACAGCACAGCAAATATTGCACGATCCGACACCTACCAACTTTAAACTCACCTACGAGACAAAGCGTTCCTGGATCATCATCTCCTCGCTAAATTGACCAAGCCCATCGTATCTTCGGCCTGCCCGTTCTTCTATTTAACTGCGCCTCTTTGTTTGATCGCCTCTCAAGAACGAGGCCCCGGTATTAGACATTGGACGTGCTCCATATCAGCGCGTATCGACACCAACCAAAGAAAGCCCGCCTGCATTTAAACAACTTGCTACGACCCTACGGTTACAGACAGTGGTGCTGAATCACTGACTATACAGTACGGATACTCTTGCACTCAAGACAACAAAGATTGGAAACTACGGTCACTACCGTCAATATTTGCGCCATCTCCAAGCCTGCATTAAGCCAGGACATCTCAGCATCAAGACACGGCTCTTGGTGCATCCAGCTCCAAGCCAGCTTCAGCCCAAGCTCAGCCCAAGCTCAATAGCATTAGCCAACCAGCCAGCAAAGGCATCAGGCTCGCACCCCCCCTCTTTGTTTCTTTGCACACTCCCAGTATCCAATATCTAGGACACACAGCAAGGACAGTGACAGTGGCCATTATAGCAATTCAGGACACTCAAGGGAAGAAACAGACTGGAACAGCATTAGAATCAAAATAACCATCAACCGGACGGACCGTTTACGGTTGAGAACTTTCTCTCGACTACCTACATATTACCTTGCCTCTTTGCAAGTGAAAGAAAGACACTCAGCAAACAGCCTAGTTTGGCCATTTCTAGACTACAGCTGCCACCGTTTTCGCGACTTCGCAGTGATCACGAATACAACCTCATTTTCTACATCATATACTAAATCAGGTGCCTTCCTGGATAGTAAGTTGAGTCACTGTTGTTCCTCATGTCTCGTCTTGATTTATTAATACTTTTACAGATATTCAGTGAGGAAACACTCTGCTTCCTCACTCCTTGGCAGTCTAGCAGCGTCGCTCATCTCTGACTGCCCCTCCCCACCCCCCAGGCCGTGCTAATTTCTGAC
>JAAQPG010001391.1:0-19322 GCA_013186905.1 Fusarium udum | reverse complement strand
ATTATATAGTTTATTTCTTTTAGGGAGTTAAATAAAGAGTCTAGTATCTAGGCTTAAGTTAATAGGAGCTTAGGATATGCTAGAAGTTATTCTATTACTTTTAGTTAGGTTTTTAGGTAGTGCTAGTACTTTGCTATTTATTTATTAGCCTTATTATTCCCTTACAGGTTTAGTGGTAAAGGTAATAGTAGCAGCCTTATAGGACTTAGTGATTGGCTATTTCCTGGCTTGCTAGGGCTTAGTCTAATTACTCCTTCCTGGCTTTAGTTAGGTTAGTGGCTTAGTAGATTCAGGGATATCTTAGAAGGCTTTAGTAACTTAAGGTAAAAGGGCTAATATAGCAGTTTGCAGGTCTAGGTTACCAATTAGGTTATTAAAAACTTCCTTTAGTGCTTATAATACTTACTCTTTAACTACTATTTTAGCAGTCTAGCAGGCATAAAGGCTTATAAATGTAACAGAGACTTCTAAGTAGGAGGTTTTTGCTAATAAGGGGAATAGGATTAGCTTAATCTTAGTTATAGTGTGTAAACTACTAAGGTTTAAGTGTTTAGTAGTCTTAGTAAGGCTTTCTAATATTTAGTCTCTAGGTAAAGGAAAACCTTACTTTCTAGTCTTATTAAGAGGCTTAGGAGGCAATAAGTTAAAGATGTTTGCATTAGATAATAAGTTAGTAATAGCTCTATTAGGATAGTTTAAGATACAAGGAGCATCTAACGGTTATAAAAGAGGATTAAACCGGTTTCCTGCTAGAGTGGCAGGGAATCGGCCCTAAGCTGGCGGCATAGCGCTAGAGGAAAAAAGGGAAAATTGACTCTATTAGTAAAAAGGGTGTAGTGCGTGTAGGTGCACTAACAGACCTATATAAAAAGAATATTTTAAAGGAGAGGTTGCGGGAAGTACATTGTGCGCCGTCGGCGAGACGATGACCCGGCAGGCCAATAGCTGGCGACGGCCCCAATTGCTGCCAGAAGCTTGGAGGTCGTCGGTGGAGAGGGGTCCGTCGGAATGCTTCAGCTCGGCCTTGAGCTGCGTGTCAAATGCACTTGTAGATGTGACGGTTTCGAAGTATCTAGCTGACATCCTGGTATTGGATGAGGAAATCGTCTAAAGTTAGAACATGTATTAGCCTAAATTCATCAAAGGGCGCCCTAAGTTTATGACAAGTCTCTTCATCCGTTAGGATCAAGGTTTCACGTTTTATTGCGGTCTCAATCTTTCTGTTAGAAATGTGCCACCTGTTCCATGACCTCGCTAGCTTGGCTATCTTCGCGGCTTGGTTCAGAGTGAGACCGCCGTCATCAATGGCAATGATGGCACCATCTACACCGGGAATCTGAAGGCTCATTTTCTGCCACTCAGTATAGAAGTCGGCTACCGGCTGGGCTCCAAAGGGCTGGGTGCAGTAGCTGATGAGGTTGAGTACCCGCGTAATCAGCAGTACCACGCTATCCTCGGAGGGGAGGTCCTTGGATCGTACTTGCTCCGCATAGATGCTACCCTAGCTGTCGGAGTCGGAATCGGTGCCTTTAGGGATGGTGTAGTTATGGACTGGCCCACTTCGTCAATGGTAACAATGGGATCGTCTACACCGGGAATAGCAAGTCTCATTCTCTGCCGTTCAGTACGGAAGTCGACTACTGGCTGGGATTCGAACAGCTGAGTGCAGTAGCTAATCAGGTCCAAGACCCGCGTGAGGAGCAGCACAACGCTATCTTTAGAGGGGAGGTCTTTTGCTACTTGTTCCATGAACTCGCTGACATTGCTGCTTGAATGGCTTGTGCTAGAATCGTCGGAATCGGGATAGGTATATCTAGGCGCTGGAGCACTTCGTCTCGGCCTCTTGCGTGGGGGCGGTGACTGGGTCGATTGCTGTTGTTGTGTTGACAGTATTGGCTACTTTATGCTTGTACGCAGTGACGGTGACCAGGGCAGCCCAAATCTCTCCAAGTTTGGTTCTGTACTTTCCGACCAAATAGTGTTTACTGATGTCTGGGTCTTCGTCCTCAGGCCCTTTGATAAATGTATTTAGGGGCTGGCCCACTCCGTCTGGGTCTTTTGCTCGGAGAACCGCTCTGGTGGCTTGTAGTTGGAGGACTGATGGTGGTAGAGGTAGCTGCCTTGTACTTATAGGCAGTAAGAGTGGCTAGGCCGCCCAAATCTTAAGATTGGTACCGTACTTTCCCACTAAGTAGTGCTTGCTGATTGTGGGGTCTTCATCCTCAGGGCCGTTGATAAACTTGTCAATTTGAGTGCGGGCTGAGTTGATAGTCCCCACAGCTGATGGCTCACATCACGCGCCTCACACACGTCAATTTGAGTGCGGGCCTCGTTGTTGAGCCTGACGTCAGGGGTGAAAGGCTCTTCGAATCCAGGAAGCACACTACCCCGCTTGTTCGTGGCAATGACGTGACATATAAGGAGCTGATGCGTGTCCCAAGAGCTGCCGCTTTTATCGAGGTGGGTAATGGAGAGAAAACAAGCAGAGACAGTGGTGAACTTTGACTTCCGTGCTGAGCGACAGCAGGTGAGCCTTGCGGTTCCCGGTGTAGACCGCCGTCTGACTCTCAAGTCAGACAAGCGAAAGCGTGGCGGGAGTAACGAATCCGGAAGTTACGGTGGCACTACTGGAGGCAAAGAAGTGCCTTTCAGTTAAAAGAATTGCCCTGTGGTGTCAGATGACCGGCTCGGCCAGATGTCTCGGATGAAGAAATGGTCTAAACTTAGGACCGGGTGTTGGACTAAATTCATCAAAGGGCGCCCTAAGCTTAGGATAGTTTACCTAAATCTCTTCGTCCCTTAGGATCAAGGTCTCGCGTTTTTTCGTGGCGCGTCAACGGTCCCGGGCTACACCTTGAAGCACTCGGCTTTCTTGGTAAAGCACGCAATTTGTAAGTCGATAACAGCTGAGGCTGGTCAAATGGGCATCCTTTTGTTTGCCGAAAAGTCAAAAAGTAAGACGTAAAAATGAAGTTGAAGAGATGAAAGGAAATGTCACAGGAGAAGATTTCAGATCGTAGACCAAAATGCAGTGTTTGTGGTGATGGGGTGGTCAATGTGGATCGTGAATCAATGTGAATGATCGTCCTGGCGCTTAGGCTTGCCAGTGACAGAGCCTGATGCTGATAAGATAAGCGAGGTGGATCCCCTGTCAATCTGCAGGGTAGCCACCGGGATCAGAACATCATGAGCAGGCCGTTTTGATCAGGTCAGGGAGCTGCGCGACTAAACTCTCGTTCCACCAAACATGCTCGTCAACCCGGCTTCAAGACAATAAGGACCACTCAAATATTCCCCTGGAGAAAGAAAGCGATGTGCTGCACCTATGACAACAGCACTGTGATGGTTGTCGAACGAAACAGCTGGTCTCCTCGCACCAGGTCTCTTAACACGCGCAACTCGACAAAATGGAACGTCGCCGCAAGTTTCGCATTCTCCTATCCGTGGCTCAATCAGTGCAGTCAAAGACTCCAGTTTCGGCGTATATCTACTGGGAGGGCGTTGAGACTAACAACAAAGGAACTCTATCTCACGTCATCGACACGGACGGCACCAAGTCTACCATATCTTCGATTCTTTGGGCTATTGCTCACTGGTCCCGCCATATTCGTCCTGGCGCGCATAGGCTTTCGACTTCAGGTGTTGTACAAGATACCATTGTTGGTGCGTTTGAGAACGTCGATGGGAGTGTTGTCTTGGTGCTTACCAACTCTGGCACTGCTGCTCAGACTGTGGACTTAGGTGTTTCGGGAAGTACCTTCTCGACAGCTCAGGCTTTCACTTCGGATGTTGAGGCACAGATGGTCGATACCAAAGTGACTCTTTCCGGCGACAGTGTCAAGGTTACAGTCCCGGTGCACGGTGTCGTCACTGTCAAGCTCACAACGGTCAAGAGCTCGCAACCGGTTTCAACAGCTGTATCTATACAATCTGCTCCCACGTCGACGAGTGTTAAGCAAACCTTGGCTGACCAGAAGGCTTCTTCGACAATACTCTCGATCGTCAAGACTGCAACCTCCACTCAGGCTGCCTCTGCAGTTGAGTCAGCCAAGGCGGTAAAGTACCCTGTCCTCCCGTGACGTCCAAGGGCTCAGCGAGGACCGCTACGAAGAAGGGTTCCAAGAAGGGTTCCCACCGATCGCACAAGGCCCACAGTGCCTCTCATCGTCGTTGTGGCCATGGTAGTCACCGTCGTGGTCACTGCACCAATTAATCATTCTAGCACAAAGAGTACTGTTCTTTTCAGCAAAGGCGTTACTAGCTTGCGCTATCGGAAAACATTCAAGCCATTACTTGAGTTTTAGGATTCTTTTCAAACTTTCTTTCACTTGTATTTATAGTCTGCGCCTGGGATGCGCTTGAACATATGTGTCTTTGGCAGGCCGGCCAAGACAAGGAGCTAGCAATCCATATCTGGATGAATGGTATGTCTTAACAACCCATATATTGAGCGCTGATCGAAAACAAAGTGATCTATCGTTCAAGCTTTTGTTAGTCAAGTTACGTGTCGACATCATGAGTGACCATATTATTTACTGCAAAGTCTCAGCTCTGCAGACAAATGAGGGTCATCAATCACCATGGCTACGATGAGCTCTTTGCTCCATAGACGATCAAGGCAGTGATGATTATTAATCTGTCACAATTATCTAGGATCTTTACTCAGAACCTGTCTTTATTGTATGAGAAGTGACCCCAAACGCTTTCAGACAATTATTCGGAGCACGGCCCAAAACGTTGATTAAAACAATTCCAGGCAAGGCGCTGGCTGCATGTGTCACAGCAATTTATTGGCGCGGCTGTGTGGTTGCGCGGAGCATTTTCTGGAAGTCTTCAAGACTGGTGCGCGTTCATAGATCATGCGACCTACATTCTCGTAAACCGAAAGAGGAGACAGGTGATTTGATCGGCTACAGCAAAGATCTCTTCGAATAAGAAGAAAGAGGCCAATGCGGGCAAGGGGAATCTGGGGTTGTATCGATCAAATTATCCGATCCAATCGCTCAGCTTAAGCTTAGCACGAAGCGTCCTTCTAAGCATAACGTGAGAACCCTGTACTCCCATTAGAAATGATCTTCAACAGCGAGGTCATGGCGAAAGTGAGACGTTCCTGTAGGTACAGCTATAAGAGGTCGCCTGAGGGAGGAAAGAAACTCAGGTCCCTGACCCTAAGCGATAAGATCATTAAGGTAAATCTAGCCTAAGCTTAAGGTGCTCTTTACTAAGTTTATTTTAGCATCCTCTTCCAAGTCTTGGGTTTCTTGCTCTCTGAGGGTCACATACTCCGAAATCCAATCCCAGTCTATTAGAGCAACTTAATTTCTTTCGCAATGTTATCCATACTCAACCCTTCCATCATTCTCAGTGCTTTGGCGTTGCCAATGCTCGCCTCTGCTTCGCCTACAGGAGCCCCATTAGCTGGACCGCAAGCTGCCAAGAGGGAGGTCAGTTGCAACCCCAACTATGAAGGTTATGCCTTTCTCTACTTCAGCAACCGAGATGAAAACATTTATCTGGCTGCCAGCAATGGAAACGACGCTCTGTCTTTCACGGAGCTCAACAATGGGAGACCCATCTTGAAATCTACAAAAGGCGATGGTGGAGTCCGTGACCCTTTCATCCTGAGGTCTCATGAGGGAGATAAGTTCTACATTCTCGCGACTGATCTTTGCATCGGCTGCGGCACAAGCTGGGGAGATGCTCAGCGCTTTGGCAGCCGATATCTCGAGATCTGGGAGTCAAAGGACCTCATTAACTGGAGTGCTCAGCGTCATGTTGAGGTATCGCCAGATAATTACGGCAATACTTGGGCACCTGAGGCTTATTATGATGAAGACCTCAAGACTTATGTTGTCTACTGGGCATCTGGCATTTATGACAATGAAGCAAACCCCGATCATAACCCTATTGAGTACCAGCGTATGGTGTACGCCACAACGGATGACTTTATAACGTTCAGCGAGCCAAAGATCTGGCAAGATGAACCACCGAATGGTCGGATTGACTCCACCGTTATCAAGGAGGATGGAGTCTATTATCGTTTCACAAAGGCTACTATCAATGGCTGCGCGGATATTGCACAGGAAAGCAGTCCTTCGTTGACCGCAGGATTGGACGATTGGCGTCAGATAGCAAGCTGCATTGGAAAGAACGCGGGAACTCAAGAGGTAGAGGGCCCTTCGATCTTCAAAACCAACTGCCAAGATGTCAATGGTGCTAGGTATATATTATTAGCTGATAGTTCGGCGGTAATGGTTATGTTCCACTCGAGTCGACCGATCTCGCTGATGGGAAGTGGACACTGCGTACAGGCTACAAATACCCCGAGTCTCCTCGGCATGGGACCATCATCCCCTTGACTTTGGAGGTATTGCAACGCATCCAGAAGGCTTTTGCCAATACGGGTTGAATGGTAAAATACACAGTAGGTGGATGTTTAGTCATTGCTGTTGCATTCGGTTACATCGAGGCTTGTGTCATGGTTGGATTATGGAAAAGAGTTTTATATAATAATAGGGTGACAACGCGCTCTCCAACAACCTGAAATGATACAGCATTCGTGGTTCTGAGGGATGGCTTACAGTGTTCAGATGTTTTTGAGACGGGGTACAGCTTCAAATGCCTTGCGATAACACAATACAATCTCTCTCTCCTCACTACAATCCCATGATCACACTTTCAGACTCAAGTACACTAAAGCTCATTTGCTTACACACGTTGCAAACATGACAAGCAAAGCTTCAAGTTCTCTATTAAAAGAGACATATCTAATATATAACTTAATAAAGCTTTACCTAGAAGCGCGCTTGCACTGCGCTGCACTGCGAAGTTATCATGGCTTAATCATTGGCCCCCACCTTTATGCTTCTGACGCGTCAAGTTGTGATGGTGAAAATGAAAATTTCAATCGAGGCTTCAACTCAACTCAACTCAGCTTTTTGCAGCACTGAAGCACCGACACGATGAACCCGTTCGTCCTGCACCAGGATCAGGAGCCAGATCCTCCGTTATACAGTTTCACGAAGAGAACCCTCGAAGCATCCATCCGCCGACCCCCATGCGAATGCGCCGACTGCGAGAACAGCTTCTACCCCGTCGAGAAGCAACGTCACGCCCAACACTCCTACCACCTCCGACTCTCCGATGCCACCGCAGAGCATAACGCGCGCTCCCTCGTGCAAAGCATCCATCGCAGCCGCGACGAACTGAGCAACCGAATCAAAGTCTTTGGAGACGTTTTGATGAGTCGGTGGAAGAAGCGAAGTCAAGCGAAACGAGCGGCTCTGCTGAAAGAAGCTGTGCCCGATCTTGAGGAGCAGCAGTGGCTTATCCCGCGATATAGCTACACGCGCGAGAGGCTTTACATGCGTGAAAGAACTCTGATTCGGAGACGTCAACTGCTACTGCCCTGGCTTAATGTACAAGTCCTCAAGACCAACCCTGCAGTGCTTTTCGCTCTCCTTCATTACCGGACCGCCTACCCTCCCCAGTCGTGGGCGCCTTTCGACAACAGACAGCTCACTTTCAGTTGGGCAGGTGGCTACTTCGACGTCAACTTTTGTCTCAAGTGCGTCGTCATGCATGGAGATCGATATGGATCACTCGTGGACTGGGAAGCAAAGGCTGTGCATCGTGGTGATACTCTCGGGTATCCCAGAGCAATGCTGGTTCTCGAAGCCCAGGCTCATCTTCTTGAAACTCTCTGCAATATCGTGGACAAGATCCTCGAAGGAGTGGACCCTCTACAACCCCCACGAGCCGATCGGTGGCACGAAGTCGTCAGCCACGAAGCCTTCCGGGAGACAGGCGCAGTCGAGTTCTGGTCTCCCTACACCAACCAAGCCTTCTCCCGCCCCCCGATGTTCAACTGCGACTACCTTCTCGACCTAGCAAAGTCTCGCCTGGATGAGATTGGCGATCATCTATGGTACCTGCAGTGCGACGCCGCGTACATGAGAAGGCACGTCAAGATGATTTCTGCGACCGAGATCTTCAAGAAGGCTTCAGTCGACAATAGAGCGATGATGATCCCCGAGCAAATTGTCCTCGAAATCCAGAGCTACTGTTGCTGGCAGTGGATTGAAGCGGAGTGCAGGCATGTCGAGGCAATTCGTAGGCGATTCAGCGACAGTATCTATTCCGGTATGCCATTGCCCCCAAAATACGACAAAGCTCTGGGTGCCCTTGAGCTTCTGCTCCATGGCCAGGTCGCACAAAAGACCAGTTTCTTGTACGAACAATTGCCGCATATTCCAGGCATGCAGAAGCACTGGAAACTCGACCCCAGCCGCATTCTATCGGATGCTCGACCCGAAGTCATCGGCATCACCAAACGAATGACGCCTACAAATACTCAAGAGTCTCTTGATGATGACCCCCTTGACTGGTGTCTTGTGCAACTTCAGGGAAAGCATGACAACCAGAGCCACTTTGACCATGCCATGCTCTTTGCCATGCTCCAAGACCATTTGTCAAGTAACCCATCCGAGGGGAAAAGACTTGATGAAATCACCCATCAGACACTCTCGGATCTATCAACCTGCCACGAGATGTTGATAGCCGTTCAGTCACACAGGCCTCGAAATACAGCGCGAGACCCAGAAGAAGTGATTGCCACAGAAGATCGGGTGTCTTGGAAAATGGCCCAGCCATTCGGAATCAACACAGACATGTACAGAGACATTGGGATGGAATTCACCAGAGACTTCTACCATGCGAAACCGCCAACGGGTCCCAAAAAGGCTGAGTGGCTTTCGCATTCTCAGGCTCTTTGGGCGGCAAACGAGAAGTTCTGGGAATCGATCAGGGGATTCTTGAGAAAGCAGTTAACTCAGCGTGATAATAAAGCGTATACTCTGGAAGAGGTTGACGACCTTCTTGGCATCGCTTCAGCGCATCTCAGCGACGAGTATATCCAGGATAAGCAACGCGCTGAGGCTGAGATCCTTTCCGCAATCAACATCGCAGACGAACCCCAACCAGTTACCGGTACCTTCAACGAGAGTCCTGAGCCCGGCGCCGCGTCAACCGCCGTAGCGCAAGGCCGAGAGAAGGTCAAGACACGAGGAGAGCAGGGGTCTTCTGACAGTGAGGCCACGGAGCCACAAGCTGAAGATGCGGGAGAGGCGGCCAAAGACACCGTCATCACATTGCCGGAAGAATCACTGGGAGTCATTCATCTCATGTTTCCCAGCAAGGACGACGCTGCCAAGGATATTACATGGAATCGATTCGTCAACATGATGACGAAGGCGGGCTTCACAGCAAGGAACAACACCGGCTCAGCGGTGGCTTTTAAGCAGGTGGATGGGTCTGGGGCGGGAGGGAGGATTGTCTTTCACAAGCCGCATCCTTCTGACAAGATTGATGAAGTTCTCTTGAGGATCATGGGGAAGAGAATGGCGAAGTGGTTTGGTTGGAAGCGGGAGCTTTTCGCCCTGCGCGATGGAAAGGCCTCAGGTGTACAGGAATAATGTGTATTATTAATCATGGAGCACGGTGTCACGTAAAAGATAGCGATGAATAATTTGTTAGAGTTTTGTAAATTCTGGTCCACACCTTCTACCTGATGTCATGTTATTGACATTGTTCTCTTCAAGTGGCATCACCCTCAAGCCCGATGGCATCTTGCATTGTCCACCGGCAGCCCTGGGACCATCACTTAACAGATTTCTCAGTAAAGGCCAAGGCATCCCAAAACATATACATGCCTGTGAAGAACAACCTCTGAGCTTTGTGGTGTGCTCTCTATTCGCAATAGGTGCCGCAATGTCCGCAGTTGCGTCCAGGAATGACCCAAACATCATTCTCGGCTGTAGAGCATTTCGGGCATCGAGTGCCGGGCATGGCATTATCGGTCAGAGGTTGAAGTCGAGAATGCATTTTGAAGATGTTTTGAGTGTTTGTAGGTTTGTAAGTGTGTGATGTAGTAGTGAATGCTGTTTGATGCGTGTGGAAGATGAGATAGAGATGGGAATGATTGAGACGAGTTGAGCGGATCGAGCGAGGTTTATGTACTGGATGAGATGCTCGGTTTGGCAATTGTTCAGTGCAAACATGTCTGTGCCAGATTGTTGTTTGAGACAAATAGTCACTGCCTCGTTACCTACTCCCTTGATGGATCAGATATGTTCAACATTTGTTCAGTGATCAGTGCCTCAGAACATTAATGTCGATGCGACTGCCGGGACAAACCTCTGATGCAATGGCCACAGTCTACGGTCAATCACAGAGCATGAATTTTGGACAGTTGCTCACCATGTCACTGTTATTGTGTATCGCGCCAGGCGATGATTAAGCCACAACCGGTGTATTTACCCGTGAGAGTCTGTCATTTTCATCAAAATTAACATCATCACCATTGCGATGCTATTATGTATATCAGCGTATCTTTGCCGATGCTTATGATGATGAACATTCTCAGTGGATTGGTGGTACTGATTAATTTCTATTCTATTAATTCTATTATGTATCTATTTACCAAGTGAACTTCATCAAGTTCGGATTCAGAGCAATCGGGAGGAAAAAGTGACAGAAGATAACCGTTGCAAGGGGAAAGATCGCAACAAGCTCATCAATCCTCCACAAATACGGGAAGGCATAGACTCCGCAGATCATCAACGCTGTCACTGCCAGGCAAAAGATAAAGACATACTTGAAGCCCGCGATGATGATACTGATCTCTTGGAAGAAATTCGTGTCTTCCACCTCCTTCGATGTGGCGCCCCAGCTGATATCAATAGACAGCATGTGACAGAGGATCGCCTTGCAGACATGCATCGATATGCCGCCCAGGAACACAAACATGAGAGCCACCCACTTGAAGCATGTCCAAAGCTCCTTGAGCAAACTGACCTGCTGAGAGCGGTACCGGATCAGAGCGAGGGTGATGTTGCCAGCTATAGAGAAGACAACCACAAGCGCAACCCAGACACGCCAACTGCTCATGTAGTAATGATCCAACTCTCCGTTGAGCCATCCAATGAGGAAGTAGTTCAGCAGAGAACTGATCCACGAATAACCAATGGCGTAATATGTGCCGATATAAGACATGATGGTGATCTTGGACCCAAGCGGCATATTCGACAAGATGAAGCGTTTGAATAGCGGCGTGAAGATACCATGTCTCCACCAGTCTTTGATAGGCCAGAAAAGAAGCTCGCTACAGCCATACGCATACTTTTCCCACCGGGCCAACTCGTCGTAAACAGTGAGTGAAACACCCTCTTTGAAGCCGTCGCCGCAATAAGCCGCCAGGCGAATATGATAACCTAGTGTTTGTAATCGTAAAGAAATATCAAAGTCTTCTGAGACGTGAGACTCGGACCAGAATTTCTCATACGGTGTTGTGGCATTTGGATCTTTCTCGCCGTTAATAACACCACCGTCTTGAGAGCCGACTTCTTGCAATGCAGACCAGCGGATAAACGCATTGTGACCCACGAACGGAGAGACATCACCGTTGGCGACTGCATAGGTGATGGCTGTGTAGATGAGGTTTGTGAAGAACGTGATGCCGCTTTCGAAGTAGCTCGTCGTGACGTTCATGACGCCAGACGTGAATTGGAGGATCGCGACTCTGGGTGAGGCTTCGAGTTCGCTGACGGCGTCGATGAGACAGTCTGTTGGGACGCGGGTGTCAGAGTCGACAAGTAGGAGATAGTCGCCGACTCTGATATCACCGCCTACCCAAGCGCGGCCCAGTTCTTCGGCGAGGACTTCATCGAGGCATTTCTGATATGCTGCATCCTCATCGACTTGTGTCCACTTCTCATGGCGGTCGATCTGCACCAATTTGTCCTCCACCTTGAGGCTAATGCCCAGAGCATAGTTCATGTTTGAGGCTTTCTTGAACTTTCCACGGCGTATGAATCTCTTTATTCCTTCGCCATTTGCGTTATGCCCTGGTCGCGCAACCCAGCCAATGTTGTTCTCTTTGTAAAACATACGACGTTCCTCGGCTTCTTCTTCTGACACTAGTTGCATACCGTCGTCGTTGATGAAGATACTAGCTGTGCCGCCGAAAGATTCATAATTACGAATGGCGGCAGAGAGGGACTGTGCTGTTGGTCTGATTACACCCTCGAGGCCTTCTTTGTACACGGGGCATTGGATGGTAACATGAGGTAGGAGAACCTTTGTCCCATCAAGTCGCTTCGTTCTCTTTGCGGAGTAAAACTTGGAGTTGACTTTTAGTTGCGTGACGGGGCCAACCATCTGGAAGATGGTCACGACAATAGCTTGGCAGAAGAACTGGGATCAAGTCAGCAGGAAGTCCGCTCATAGCTCTCGGGTGTTGTGCTTACCAAACTCAAGATAATCTGAGGAGGAGCCGTTACAAGAAGAAACAAGCGATACCAGTGTCCCTCACTCGCAATCTCCAGTGCCATTGTACCGCATCCCAGCGCTATGAGGCACAAGCATATGGCAACTGTCAACCCGACGATAACAGCGTTGAGAAGCGGCGTTGGGCGCGGTGCATCAGATGCGAATTCTAGATCGACGTCTGCTGCCGCGGTCCCTTCCGATATTGCGTAGACTTCTGTTGGGTGTACCTTTTCGGTGATGCTTGGAGTGCGTGTTGGTGCAATCGAATGTGCTGGTGTGTTGAGTATTGTTGTCAGTAGGTCTATACTTCCCCGGAGCATGACGTTCACTCTGGTATTGAGATGGTCCTTCAGAGCAGGTGCCCCCACACGCCGCCGGCGTTTCAGAACATCCCATTCCATTCCTGAGAAGAATGATTCCTCGATAGAATTGCGCGTCTCAAGTGTACAGTCTTGATCTCTTTCATCGCTGGAGAGACTTCTGATGGCGAACCAGGGATGACCAAGATGGCGCTCCTTGTTACGCATAGCCCTCAACACCTGGATCAATCAGTCTCCGCTGTACGCCTTTTTCTTTGGACGGATGTGGGCTTACGGATCTTCTCTCTCCTGGAGGAACAAGGTCGCACTTGGTTACGACCGCAACGATGCGATTGCCTGTCACGTCAGCTGCTCGCGCAAGCCTCGGGCCTTCTTGGCTGCTCATATCAGTCGTTGTGTCAACAACAGATCTACATTTTGTTAGTATTCTCCTGTGGAGAGTAAGAGGTAGGACTGACAGGATGAAGGTGTGGGGCTGCTTGACGAGATCCATGATGAGAGATCTTGTTACCTCTTGCGTGTCATCAACTGTGGGACCTGCAAACGTAAGCTTTCATGCCAAATTCTGCACGACAATGTCACTTACTTGATGATAGCTCAGGTGTATCGACGATTTCCATACTGAAAAGGTCTGGGCCTGAAATCTCAATGACAAGGACATTGTCGGACACTTGTTGCTCTTCTTGTTCCTTTTCGTCAGAGAATGCGGTTGCAATCTGTATGTGATTTGTCGCCTGTATTATTGTCCTGCGATTAGCAAAATTTGTCAGGTTAAGAGGAGTAAAATACTGTACGAACCTGATTCACAATTTGAGGAAGATTGACTGCCGCGAGATCTCCTTCATAATTAACCTCGAAACTCTCCAAGTGGTCTGAAAGCTCTTTGTTCAGTCCATCCACTTTCCCCGGCCTTATCCTTGCTTTTAGGGTTGTCCCCGTCCGGCTGCTGTGCGTAAAGCAGGCATGGATGGGGAATTTCGTTGACGAGAGCCGCGAGCCATGAAGAGATAGACCAGAAAGAGCTTCGAACAGAGATGTCTTTCCAGAGCCTTTGTCTCCAATGATGGCTACCTAAGTATCTGTCATTAGTATTCATCCTTGAACTAGGCATGTGAGTACTTACAACAGGGACAGGTGATGAGGCGCCCAGTGACAGGCCAGTGACATGGCCAATCGACCCATTGCTTACAGCCCCTGACATGCTGACTGATCTTCGACTTGTTCCAGAATCCATCATGTCTATCATTTCTATGTTTGACGATCCGCGAGGCGTTAAAATAGTGCATCAGTCTTTGTTATGTAGCAACGGCAACGGGAGATCGTCGGACACAGTGCTGTTTGGGTACTGTCGGAGTCTCCTGTAGATACGCATACACCCTCTTGACCATTTCGCCGACGACGGGAGAACCTTTGTCAGTTCTCACATACCGAAACAAGCAAGACTTGAAGGGTTCTGATTGGTAGTGTCGTAATACTCGAGTCGTGGACGCGGCCGTATTTGTGCCGTTGCTAATCGCTACATTCCACGGCAGATACGAAGTGGTTGAAACCGGAAAGCGTACTGTGGATCAGTTGAGACATGTTTTTGAGGAACAATGGTGTTACATCATGGTCTGATGAATTTAGTGCGATGGTGTCGTTTGTAATCGGAAGTTAGTTACATTCCTTGTCCGCGGCCCCGGAGCAAGCACGGCACAACAAAGGGAATCAGTTGCGCATTATGTGATGTTGTCTAGATCCAGAGCCGGACACTCGTTGCAGTTTGCGATTTGTGGCTGAGAGCTTAAACCCACTACACAGAAACTCGAAGAACAAGGGCTACATACTATGTAGAAGGAGCTAGGTTTTGACAGGTGTTTATATCGAATTCTAGAATCTAATATACAGAGCAAGGAGTGGGAATAGTAGCCCAAGATAAGATAGACAAGGCCGAATCATCAGACCCAGCGAGTCACTGTCTTCCGTGACCAACGAAGGAACAATGTACGTAGGTGTAGACGGCTTGGAAGCCGTTACATTGGGCTTGACAACATTGTCACCCGGTATAACGCCCGTCGCATCACCCCCAAGGTACCAACTTCCTATATCCGTCAACTGTCCAAATGAATTGAGCATGGATACATTATACCCAACATTCGAGGTAAATGAGCGAAAAGACCCAAAGTACGAATAATGAGTGACGTTTCTAAACAACCACATTAATCACCGGACTCACAACGGGTAAATGTGACTTACTTGTTTCCATCGAGATATTTCACCGACGTCTGGAAATAATCCTGCGTCACAGCCAAAGACGAAAAGTCCAGCGCAAACTCAGTAACCCAGATCTTCTTCCCCGGAAACACATCCAATATGACTCGCCATACCATCAAAGCTTCCATACCAATGTATAGGAATAAAGTCAAACGTGCAGTTTCCCTTGCAAGCTTCTACAAAGTCCGCGAGCCATGTAAACCCCGACGGCGCACCCGTCACCGCAGGCGCACCAAGCGAAACGCCTAGTTTTCTCAACGGCTCGAGCTGCTTGATCCAGTACTTCGCTGCGTCTTTTGGTTTCATATCACTACCGCCGTTGGCCATAGAGTTATCAGGCTCGTTGAAACCCATCACGTATGTGATGTTTCTGCCGCCGATGATTTGCGCCGTGACATTTTCGAGAAATGAAGTGTCGTCGAAGCCATCTGGGGCACCCCAGAGCATGGGGACGAATTGGAGGGAGGTGTTGTTCTCGTAGACGGGGCTGGGATGCGGTTTGTAGTTGTAGTACCATGTTAGGTCGGAGTGCTTCTGGACCCAGACTTTGTCGTCGTTGGGGAAGTCGGAGTTGGGGATGTAGATGAGGCCGCGTTTTGAGGAGGGGTAGAAGTTTTTCGAAATGGCGATGCATGAGGCTGTGAAGAGGGCCAGGGCCACGAGTGAAGATTGTATGAGCATCATGCTTAGGTGAAGATCAACGAGGGACGAGGTTTGGGAAACGAATGGAGTGAGATCTACTTTGCAGGACGCTCAAAGGGTAACGAGAGACTGTCGCAAAAAGTCAGGTCGTTTAGGTTCGTTTAGGTTGCCATCTCACAACTGCCGACAAGTCTTTGTGTGTACAACATGATCCCACGCTAAGTTCAGGTCGTTACCGTTTGCGGTATGCAAAATGTGATATCGTCAAGCCAACATTTGTTTACTGAGAATAATCCGAATCCTCGCTCTCGCAGTCGTGACTCGCGCACTCATAACAAACTACAGCAAGGGCGGAAAAGTCGGGCCGCTCGTATTCACCTCGTCGATTAAAAGGCGGGTCATCGTGTAATACGATTGGTCAATTGCGCAATAGCGCACTCTTTAGCTATTGAATTACTTGAAATGCATGCCATCTCGTATCTTGCATTGCGAGAACTGATTGTCGATACCGATATTTGTTGCCGATTTTGAAGATGGGATGTTTTCTTCGTCGGATGATGTTAGGTGGTGGAATGTGATTACTCCCCTGCTAGGAAGCGATTCGGCTCTGTCGGCCGAAAGGCTCAATTGTCCGTTTTTAGGCTGTTAGCTTGACTCTCGGGGGCTTGGTGACATGTTGTTGGTCTGTGTTGACCTGTATTTCCTTTGTGGCGCTGACTACGGGGATTTTTGGTCGATGTTACCCGACGATGAACCAGATGGGTATTTTCTGTTTGTTATTTTGGCCTTCAATAGGTCCCGTAAATTCATTCTCGAGATCGTGCTTTGGTCTTCTTGTATAACGATTGATCATATTCTTGCAACGTAGTCAAGTTCCAATCTTTAACCGTTGTAACATCAGTGGAATTTCACTTCTACGAATCTGTGTGTTATGTCCGCTCCATGCATGAGTCAGAACACTCCCGCGGGTATCCGGTGACGTAGCCTGCGTAGGGAAGAGGCGCTATCAGGAATAAGTTGCCGTACACGGCCAGATAAACGGTAGACTTAAGCGAAGCAGGGTTTTTAATTGACGTTTTGCCTCTTCAGGCCAAGCGTCGACCTCGCCAAGTTTTTGACATATGCACTCCAGATCCTCCAGATCCGTTTTGAATACTACCTCGCTTAGCAGAGCCGAAGGGTCGCGACGAGATAATCGACGAGACCCGCATACTAGCGGATTAATCTCAACTTGCGGAGGTTCGCACTCATGGACTTTTGCTAGTTATGGTTTGTTGGTTCGGTCTTGTCAAAAGTACCTTTCGGTCTGTCTACGGCGACTGAAGTTTTTTTTGAGGATGAAGGAATGTCGTAAGTTTCAAGGAAGGGGGTGTACTTGAGTTTCAATACAGATGCGACTCATTATGGCGTGGGAGCATCGGATGTTATTGATGAAATCCGGTAGGGTAAAAGTCTGCCAATGTTGGTCGGTTCTCTCGAAAACTACACATGCTTGATTCTTATATTCTACGCTGCCCAAAATGCCAAGCGCATCTTGTAGTTCTAGCGCCCTTCCTTGCCATTCCTATCTCGGGTAATACACCGGATAATACCAGTGTCTACCACAATGTCGAGTACTGCAATTAGATCCTCTGGGATCATATGTCGCCTCTACAAGCCATGCAAACTCCACGGAAGACCTAGTCAGACCAAGCCTTGCAGCTCAAAGTTCAACTGAGTCTTCAATCAAGAAGAGATTCCCTCAGCGTCCATATTTTCATTCCCGCCGAGTCAAAAAGGGCACTGTCGAGAGACCGTATCTTGCGGTGAAAGACCCTCGAGGCATATGGATCACAATCATCCCAGCTTTTGGCATCGTTGTCGGACTGTTGGCCATAGGACTTCTATCGTGGAGTGGCTATAAGTCAGTTGATAAACACAAATACTGCACGGTCTTTACGGATGACTTCTCCAATGGCTTCAATTCTACAATATGGAACAAACAGGTTGAGGTCGGAGGATACGGGTACGTCGAAACTCCTCGTGTCACATTAATGATAAGTACTAATAAGCATGTCCAATTCTAGAAATGGCGAGTTTGCGCTCACGACAGACACGGATGAAAACATCTTCGTCCGCGACGGTCAACTCATCATCAAACCCACCCTACAAACCGATAAATTCCTCTCAGAAACCACAAAGATAAACCTCACAGCCCACGGAACCTGCTCCGCCACAACAACCCAAGACTGTGTTCAAGTCGCAAACCTCACCGCCGGAGAAATCGTCGCGCCCGTCAAGTCCGGCAGAATCACCACCAAGAACTTTGGCGTCATTCGCTACGGCCGCGTCGAGATCGTCGCTAAGCTCGCAGCGGGAGATTGGCTCCTCTCACAGCTTATGATGTTCCCAGCTAAGGACTACTACGGCGCTTGGCCTGCGTCTGGCGAGATTGATATCGGGATGGTGCGGGGAAACAATTACACTTATGACAACGGGCGGGGGAACCAGCAGGTTTCGACGCAGCTGCATTGGGGGCTGGATACCAGCACTGATCGGTGCCAGAGCACTTCGGGGGCGAGAAATTCGCTACGCACGACGTTCCATCGAGATTTTCATACGTTTGGACTGGAGTGGTCGGATAAGTATCTCTTCACGTGGCTAGACCATCGCATCGCACAGGTTACGTACGTCAAGTTCAATCATCCATTCTACCAGCACGGCGGCTTCCACCAAGCCCTCGCCAACGGGTCGCAGATCTCAAATCCGTGGACTGGTCCTGGCACTAGCAATGCGACGCCCTTTGACAGGCCGTTTTACTTGATCATCGCGTTGGCTGTTGGGGGAACGTCGGGCTGGTTTCCGGATGATGTGCATGGTAAACCCTGGGCAAATGATGCGATTGCCCCGAGGACGGATTTTTGGAAGGCGAAGGATAAGTGGTACCCGACATGGGAGAAGAACAATGGCGGGGAGATGGTGATTAAAAGGGTTTCTATGTGGCAGCAGTGCGACCGCGCTGCGACTGATTTATCGCATTTCTCATCAAGTTAGAACAAAGTATTTAATAAGTTGATTACGGGCACTATAATTCAATCGTGTGTGAAAGATCTGGCCAAGTAGTTATAGTTACAGTACACTTGATGCCGCAATCTCACGCAAGGCGTCTGGCCTCAAGTGCAGGTGGACGGGCTCTGGGTAGTGAACCAGGGCCACTTCCCGGCATCCACTCAAAGAAATCACGACCCACATAAACGTTGATACAGGGTAACCCCATGAGAATACAGGATGAAACTTGCCAGTAAGTCCAATCTGATGCTTTCCCGCAATTTTCATTGCTTCTCCAACTAGATATCTTGGAGCCAGACATCGCAGAAGATTCACGGCTAAGGGGAGGTTTCCTGATGTAGAACAAGTGAAACTATTAGATAGTCAGAGGGCACTAGTGTCATTTGATGTGCTATATGGTGTGCTGCCATCATTTAGTTTCTACTTAATCATGTCTTTTCGCTCACAAGTCAAGCTTTTGATACCCTCGATTTAAATGCTTCTAATGCTCGTTACAACGTCTAATAGACATCAGATAAAAACTATGGTATTCCGAGCTTGGACTCTCAATCTCAGATTTAACAACTAATCTCCCCCATACAAGTTGTTGAGAGGAATGTGTGTGTNNTTTTCTTAGTGTTTTTTACATTGGCGGTACCTGCAGATTAAGCTGTCAGACGAATTGGCCATGCAATTGATATATCAGTGCTTTCATAAGCCTATCTGCCGCCATCTTATTTATCCTAATGTATT
>JAAQPG010001390.1:0-16712 GCA_013186905.1 Fusarium udum | reverse complement strand
ATAAAATATAAAGTAATAAACTATTATAAAGATGAAAAATACTATTAAATAGCTATTTTAATTGAAAATGGTGTTATTATTAAAAAGCAGCTATGCATTTAATCTAAAGTTAGACATTTAGCCTTATCTACATAGCTAGCTATGCAATAAGCACGTAACACTAATCGCACAGCCGGCTGTGCGGGTATGAGTGCCCTCGCCAACCCCCTGCCAATGATGAGTCATCGTAGCTTATCGCTTGGCTTGACCTCTGATATGTGCTCAAGCAACCTTCTCAAAGACATCTTCTTCATTATTAGTAGATATTACCTGTGCATAATGCAGACTACGAACGGTCGTGAATGGGCGGTGTTTGTTGTCATTATGTTCCACAAAAGCAGTCTCATGACGCAAAAAATGTTAGCTTCGTCAAACCTACAAACATAATATTGATCTTGCATCAGTTGTCAGTGATGGGTTGGCCATCTGGATCTTTGGCTATGCTACGATGTTCACTTCTCTATGGTGCTATGAAACTGGAACCGAATGACCAAAAGACGATTCAGATGCTGTTTGGATGTTCATCAACAAATTCTAGTGTGTCTTAAGGGACCCGTTGTCTGATTCACAAGGTTTCTTTCGATATATAATGGCCGAAAGGTCTGATTGAACTCAGCTCTTTTGCTTCTCGCAACATATATGCACGCACAAGAACGGAAGAGACACATTGCAAAAAACCCAATTCTACCAGAAGAGTCAAGTAGATAATCACCAACTAATCTCAAAATCATTTTCGTCATGGGCGTCTTCAACCCAAACAACGTTCCCACGTGGACACACCATATCTCTAAACACCTGATCATCACCCAGGAGACGTTTCTCGATGGTCTTGAATGGATCTATGGGAAAAACGATGATGGGACACCGAACTACGGATGGGAAGATGAGGGAGACAGGATGAAAGTCATAGTCTTCACGGAGGAACCGAAAGACTTGAAGGAGATGTTGCAGACCATCGGGCAGATTGAGAAAGACTAAGTCTCTTCTCAAGTTCCATTCGAGGATACGTTCTGTTGGTCGCAATGGACTTCAGAGTCGTGGTTCATTTAAAAGGCCAGATTTAGTCGAGAACAAAGTCTGGTGAGAATAGCACTGAATAGGAATGAACATCTGCTATGAGAAAAGTTTACTTAATGAAGTGTTTTTGCGTCTTAGTGGAAAGCCAGTTTCCCGGCTATGTGAATTACACTGTAGACCGTAGAATAAAATATCAAAGAAACTTGAGAGACCCCATTGTGTATGTGGAAGCCCATGAATGGTTTGCATAAAACCGGCTGGCAACGCCCGGTGTCTACCATCGAGGAATCTTCTCTGAGAAGTCTGGTTGAAACCTCTTCATATACGTAGTATCATCACGCTTCTTCAGCCCACAGTCCAGGTACTGTTGATGAAGCTTTGCCAACCTGTCTCTATCAAGCTCGACACCTAGACCTGGAACTGTCGGCACGACAACACCACCATCCTTCCACTTCAATGCGCCGTCAACAACAACGTCTTCGTCTCGGCGCTTCCAAGGCCAGTGTGTGTCGCAAGCATAATCTAGATTTGGTGTTGCGGAGGCAAGGTGTGTCATAGCGGCGAGTGAGATGCCCAAGTGACTGTTGGAATGCATCGAAAGGCTTAGACCCCAAGTTGCACAGATGGATGCTAGTGTTTGTGACTTGCGAAGACCTCCCCAGAAGTGATGGTCGGACAAGATGACTTGCACGGCGTTTTGGAGAATTGATGGTGGGAGATGGTCGAAAGCAACGACTGCCATGTTGGTAGCCAGGGGCATCGATGCCTCTTTGGCAACAGCAGCCATGCCCTCGATCTCGCCCGCCGGATCTTCCAAGTACTCAACAATACTGTCAAGCTCTTTTGCAACCCATTTTGAAGTCTCCACAGTCCAAGCAGCGTTTGGATCCAGTCTCAGCGGTAGACTAGGAAAGGCTTCATGTAGAGCTTTGATCGCGGCGACTTCCTCAGCAGGAGGGAAAACGCCTCCCTTGAGCTTGATGGCATTGAAGCCATACTCATCAATTATCTTTTTGGCTTGCTTCACCACTCCTTGCGGGTCTAGCGCAGGTCCGTATTCGTCATCTTCGTGACCAGGGTGTCCGCCCCATTTGTAAAAGAGGTAGGCTGAGTATTGAACCTGGTCTCTCACCCGTCCACCGAGAAGGTCACTGACAGATATGCCAGCTAGTTTCCCTTGCAAGTCGAGACATGCGACTTCGAACGGTGAGAAGACTTTATCAGCGACTGAGGCGGTAGTCACCATGCCCCCCATGCCGTCTCCACCAGTATTGGTGTCGGTCTTGAGTGACTCAACGCATTTTTGGTAGATGACGTTTGTGCTGTAGATAGAGAGACCCTTGATACTATCAGCTGCTTTTTGCAAGCGGTTTAGATGTGCTGAATCTCCATATGATTCACCGAGACCGTATGAGTCTTCTGTGATGATCTCGATGATGCTGCGCAACGCGTATGGCTCATGTACACCCACGCTGTTAAGCAGGGGCATATCATGGAAGGCCACAGGAGTGATGACAATGTCTTTGATGATGCTTCGTTGAGCCATGATTGTGATTCAGCGTGGATTCTGTGATTGTTGAGTCTACTGATTGGAATTGCATTGTTTGAGTGGTGGACTATTTATCCCGGGATTGTGCATGGTTGAGCTGTCATGTCATTGTTGTTTGCGGGGTAAACATCATTTCCTTTGAGTAACCATCACGGGTATCATGCGTGATTACTTGGTGTAGTGCTCCATGCCTCCATAGAGTTGTTTCCATATCCGTGACTAGAGGAAAACACACATCGGACATGTTTCCTGGAAAGATTGATGTGGCTGGTCATAGATCCGCCACGGATAAGCTCTTTATCAAGTGCTTTTCCGCTAATCAACAGCTCCCTGGGTCCCCCAGCAGATGGCGTTGGGCGTTGGGGGTGATATTTTCCGTACAATGAGACCATCAGAATTGATACCCCGCACTTGGCAAACATGGACACTCCGCTTTGGGTGTCGCCAAGGCTGGGGTTACACTGGCTTTCGTCTGGGGAAGTGTGGGGCACCCGCTTGAGCTAATCTCTACAATGACCTCCTTCGCTTTTCCCGATCGTCGTCTCGACTATAATACCCAGCCTGCTTCAGCACTTCCAAGGCTCGGTCATTCAGCATCGCAACTCTTGAGATTCAAGTCCTAGAGCAGCAACATCTCCACCATGGCTCCTCGAAGTTCAATTTCCAAGAGCGACATTGAGGTCCGCGACCATAAGACAGATCATCTTGAGAACTCTACCGAAGCCATCGAGATCGCCGGTTTTCGCGTCTTTGGTTTGAGCCCTGAAGATGCCGACTTCTACAACAGTTATACAGAGGAGCAGAAGAAGAAGGTCTTCCGCAAGGTTGATGTTCGACTCGTGCCAATGCTAGCACTTCTCTATTTGATATGCCATATTGACAGGGCAAATATCGGCAATGCGAAGATTGAGGGAATGGTCGAGGATTTGGGAATGTCAGGTGTGTTTACTTGTTTGTGTTCTGGCGAAGAAATCTGCTAACATCTTGACCTTATCACAGGTGTTCAGTACAACACCATTCTGTCAATCTGTAAGTTACACCAGCACTCGCCGATCTCTCACTGTGAGCTGACTTTCAATAAGTTTTCGTACCTTACGTCCTACTTGAAGTACCCAGCAACATTCTCCTCAAGAAGTTCAAGCGCCCATCGATGTATCTTGGTCTCCTCTGTGTCTGCTGGGGTATTGTCATGACTTGCACCGGACTTGTACAAAACTTCGGTGGCCTGATGGCTACTCGTGTTCTTCTTGGTATTTTTGAGTAAGTCCATATCTGTTAACTCTTCATCTCGTCTTGCAGAGTGGGGCTAACATCGCAACTCAGGGCTGGTTTCTTCCCCGGTGCCATCTACCTGTGCAGGTAAGCTCAACAAGGGAATGTAGACACAACGAAAGACACTCTAACGATTCAATAGTTACTGGTACCTTCCCAAGGACCTTAGTGTAAGCTACAAGTCTCAACTGCAAATAACAAATCTAACTAACAACTCAGACGAGGATTTCGTACTTTTATTGTGCGAGTGCCTTATCAGGTGCCTTCTCTGGTCTCCTCGCAGCCGGTATCGCCGAGATGGACGGTGTCGGCGGTATGGAGGGCTGGAGATGGATTTTCCTTCTCGAAGGCATGGCTACAGTCGTCCTCGGTGTTGCCTGCTTCTTCTTCCTAATCGACACTCCCGCTCTGTCTACACGATGGCTGAATCCCGAGGAGATCCGGTTCCTTGAGCTCTCCATGTTCGTCAAGCAAGGAGGTGGCTTCCAAGAGGAAACGACAGTGAGATGGAAGGACATCCGAATGGTGCTCACAAACTGGAGAGTTTACGTCCAGGCTTACTTCCTTCTGTGCCAGTCTGCTCTCTCTTACGGTACCAAGTTCACCTTACCAACCATCACAAAGGCGATGGGATTCAGCAACACGAACGCTCAGCTCACTTCAGCTCCTCCTTACGTCGCTGCTGCCATTTCTGCCATTTGTTTTGCCAAAATCTCTGACCGATTCTTCTGGCGTATGCCCTTCGTCGCCATCCCCATGATCATCGTTACAGTCGCCTACTCGATTATGATTTCTCTCAACGGTGAACTCGAAGCTAAGAAGGGAGTGGCCTACTTCGCTGTAGTTCTTGCTGTCATCGGTATTTATCCCATTCAAGCCGCTGCTGCGTCGTGGAACGCCAACAACATCGCTCCGTCATCACGACGAGCTATTGGTATCGCTCTGATGAACTGTGTCGGTAATGTCGGTGGTATCGTCGGTAGCTTCATGTACCTGGAGAAGGAGAAGCCTAAGTACTACACTGGGTTTGGTTTGTCGCTTGCTTTCGGAGGTACTGGTCTGATCGTCGCTCTTCTCCTGGAGTGGAGCTACAAGATTACCAACGCTCGCAAGGCCAAGATTGCTGAGGAAGCTAAGAGGAAGTACACTGAGGAGGAGCTATTTGACATGGGAGACAGGTCGCCACTGTTCAAGCATGTGCTCTAGATTTGAGACTGCTTGGATAGACTGTTTAGTGGATACGGAGTACTAGTGATGGTGGTTAGGGTTACTCGCATTTGGTGAGCGCTTCAAAGCCAGTGGCGGGAAGCATAGTTGAATTATGATATTATGAAGAATATAAATGAGTGTTATACTCAGCTTAAGATAAGGAAGCCTACCAAATGACGCACGCTTGCCATGCCTAAACCACACGGAACAATGTAGTCAAACACCTTAACCATCGAGGGCACATACACCATTCCGGCAGACACAAACGCCGGGAAGAACACACAGATCCAAGTTCGCCTCACAATCAGAAGGTCCACCGCATCCAACCTGATCGACACAGAGACCCTGTTGGCAAGTAGCGCCAGCTGAACACCCATCATTTGACTGGCAGAGTTGCAGATCAGATCGTGGGGTGCATAGATTTGTCGATGGGGGGCACTCGCAGAGTCCTATAACACAAATAGGGTTGACAGTCAAGAGGCAATCGTTTGCGTCAACACAATAATCTGGTTCTGAAGCGACGTGACAGAAACCAGAGTCCGAGCAAGTTTCACCGGGGGTAGTACAGTCGCTGTCATCGCTGCATGGGTCGGCCTGGCTGTTGTCGGAAACGCAAGTGCCAGCATCGCAGATGGGATTGGCCCCGCCGTTGAGAGCCTCGCAATCGGCGTTCAAAGTGCACTCGTTCGGCACAGCAGCAGCAGTGGTGGTTGTCGTAGTTGGGGCTGTCGTTGTAGTGTCTTCGACTGCTTGGGTAGTTGTAGTGGTGACAAGGAAGCTCGTGGTATCGTCGCTCAGGGTCATAGAGGTTGAGATATCCTCGGAGACAGAGGTTGCTTCTGTTGTGGTGACAGAAAGCTCAGTGGCGGATGTACTCTCGACGGCTATTGTGGTGGTGTCTTGAACGGCTTGGGTAGTCGCGGTGGCATCGGCCAAAGTCTCAGACGAAGAGACAGCATCAGAAATCGCTGTAGTTTCCGTTGTAGTGACAGAAAGCTCGGCAATGGTGGACAGAGCAAGCGTGGTCTCTAGGCTGCTTGACATAAAGCCTTCGGTGGTTGAGACAGATGAGGGACGACATGGCCCAGCATTAACGCTGTGGATGGCCAAAGCCGCCAACGCGCCGGCAAGAAATGATGATGAAACCATGGTTAAAAAGCGAATGACTTGAGTAACATGCAAAGTGAGCGACAACTAATATTGGACTCGGAAGGAATTGAGAAACGCAAGAGGGTGTAATGCTCCCCTTTCCCATTAAAAGACTCTTGTCTTGTTTTCTTTTTGTCGATAAATTGGTGGCGCTGTAAGCTTAGACTCTAGCAGGCGTTAGCAGGGCGTCGTTGGCGCTGATCGTTGAGCATAGAACGTGGATGGTCGTGCATAAGCTGCATTTATTACAGAAATAGTAAAGATGTCGGAGAATAGAACTTTTAGATGCCCAAGGAAGTTGACATAATTGAACGAAAATTTTACCAAGATGTTGATTTGACTGAGGCAATGGAATTCTTCATAAGTAAGACTGATGCGATTGAATCTGTGCTGTCAAATAGCGAACTTTCACCCCTGGGAGCTGGCAGATCGAGGCGCTGATGGTTTTCAGCTCAGCACGCACTAATAACAATAGCTCGAGTTTGGACAAATACGAAAATACAGATCTGTCCCTGTGAAATGAAATGCTTATTTCTAAGGCAACCAATACTATTCTCGAAAAAACACTCTGCTGTTTGGTGCCTAGAGTGCGCGAAAATTGGTTGAATTACAAGAGTAATAGTGACTGCATTAGCACTTTTGGTACCTTTGGCACCTTACAGGCACCTAGGCCACTGTGGCAGCACCCCGTGGGCACTATAACAGACCCCCACCAAACTCTCCTACAGTAGGTACTCACTCTTGTATCGGATTCAGCACTGAAGAACGTCACCGGTTTTGAGATAATGAGGGAACATACATATTGTTGGTCTGTTGCCGGCTTTATTGAATAAATGTCCAATCGTGGAATATGTATGACATTTAGCTTGTACATATGTGCTTTAATGCACCGCCATGCCATTTGATGTCCCATTAATGATCCCATTCAATACGCCATTCGTTACGCCGTTTGCCTTGCCCTTCTCAGCCGGTAGCTTGAGCGTGGCCTCAAACTCCAACATTTCAGAAATTTGTGACTCGATACTCTTCTTTGCAGCATCCGTAGGCTCCACATATGGCCTTCTGGGCTTCAGCTTCTCTGCAGCGTTCTTAATCCCAGCGGCCTTGGCTGTGCTCAGAGTTGCTGCATACTTGACTGATGCAATTCCAGCCTTGCAAGGCTGCTCAGCCAGCGCCGCCTTCTTGTGCAGAGCCATGGCTTCCTGAAACTTGCCCTCTTGGTAGAGGTTGTAGATATGCACGATTGTCTTGGGAACAACGTTCGCGAAACCAGCAATGGTGCCGTGAGACCCAGCAGCCAGGCCTCCTATCAAGAAGTCCGATTGGCCACCGTAGATGGCAAACCGTTCCTCAGGAAGCTCTGCTGAAAGTCGCGTTATTTTTGCGACAGCTCCGCAAGTCAGCTTGACGCCAACAATATTGCTGTGTTTCTTTGCCAAAGCAGCAATGGTGGCAGAATCCAGGTCGATGCCGTTGCAAACGACGGGGAAGTTGTAAACGACGATAGGGAGCTGACTGTTCTTGGCAACATCGTCAAAGAAGTTGTTGATGACCTCTGGTGTTGTCTGCTTCCCAAAGTAGGCTGGAGGAAGCAGCAGGACATAGTTGGCTCCGGCATCAGCTGCGTCGTTGATGAACTCCAAGACCTGCTTGGTTGAGTGTCCACCAACGCCGGCCATGATAGGGAATGATGGCCCGCATGCTTGACGTGCCGTCTGTAATAATGTCTTGCGTTCTTCGCGCGTTAACAGGAAGGTCTCTGCATTTGTTCCGAGCACGACAAGGCCTGCAAGACCGGTTTTAGAGAGATAAGAGTAATATGCTGCTTGTGAATCGGTATCTAGTGTATCTGTCTCATGGTCGAAAAATGTGATTGCTGGTGCCCAGACGCCGCTTGGTGGAGCTCTATAGAAAGACATGATGACTGTTGAATCGACTTCACGAAAGGAGATTGGGTGTCGTGTATTGTGTATGGTAGACGTAAACTAGAATGGTGTTTTTGGAAGAATACGGGTACTTAAAGCCTATGGACCGTGGCTTAGGTGGAAATTTGCCTCATTATCTTTCTTCCACGATATGAGTCCTGTCTCCACTCACGGATGAGAGACGCGTAGTCACCAGTTTTCATTCGCCAGGTCGTCTGCGGAGTCGTGAATAAGTGCAGTGGTCAGCGGATCATGCCCGTTTATCCAGATCCGACCCTGGATAATTAGCAACAGGGATGCAATATGCAGATGCTACGCCGTCTCGAGTCATGGGGTTAGGGAGCTATCGCGGAAAAGCTAACTGCGAGGTGGTTGGGAATGTCTTTTTCCGACAAGCGAGAGTGAGCATTGCCGATCCCCCGCAAGGCGTAGAGCGAATGCAACGCTACTCCAACTGCACTTGACTCGGTCTGGGCCTGGTTCTACGAAGAAAAATACCCGAAGCCGAGTATTTGATTTGCCGAAAAAAGTATGAGAACGCGGGCGGACGGACGTAGGATACGCGGGGGCTCTAAATTAGGTTGAATGCATGCAGAGATAAGGCAGTCGGCCATCCTGCATAGCCCTACGACTGGAATTGTCTGAACCGAACGGTTTTGTCCCCAGGTCGACTAGCCAGCCGCTTGGAATATGCGAGTGACCACTTTCAGTTTCGAAAAGGATTGACTGAAGCCGCGCAGACAGAACTTAGATTGAAGCCGCGTAAGGTGACGGCCTGACAGACGCTCATTATCACTTCTCTGCTCTAAGATGCAATGCTCGGGAATTATGAGAAATGGTTGAAGATCTTCTTCCGAATTCTGAACAACGCCAAGTTGCCAATGAGTCACCCGAGAATTCATAGTCTGAGAATGTCTATTTGTATTGGTGTATTGGTGTATTGGTCTAGTTATGATACAGATCACCTAACTCTTTCTGTGCATAATAGTGGCCGCAGCCTGGTGGTTGGGGAATATCAAGGTATCAGCAATGACTACATTCTCCCTTCTGCCAGCAGCAAATACAATCGCTTCAGCAATATCATCCGGTGTCAGAGGCTCACAACCACTATCACCGGTTAGCTCATGATTATTCAACAATCTCAACAGGAGTGAACTCACGCATAGACTGCATCGGCCTTTTCCTTGTTCCCGTAAAATCTAACGACCGAGAACTCGGTCTCCACTTGGCCAGGATCGATTCTGATGACTCTGATGCGTTTTGAGATGAGCTCCTTTCGTAGACTCTCAGTGAAGGAGTGGATGGCAGCCTTGGTCGCACAATAGATGCTACCGCCAACGTAAGGCTCACGCCCTGCGATCGAGCCAATGTTGATGATGTCACCGGCTCCCTCGCCGTTGTTGCGTTTCAGCATCATGGGGAGGATAGCTTGTGTCATGTTGATCAAGCCTGTGACGTTGGTAGCGAACATGACGTTGATGTCTTCCTCCTTGATCTCAGGAGCCTTGTCAACGCCCTTGACAAGACCGCTGCGGGAAATATGTCAGTGAATCCGTTCTTCAATCTGTGCTTAAGAGAAACTTACGCATTGTTCACCAAGACATTAATCTCGCTAAATTCTGCAGGGAGTTTGCTCACGAAAGAGCGCACTTCTTCAGGCTTGCTGACGTCTAGTTGGACGGGGTGCACTTTGACACCACCGCCAACTTCCTTAACGATATCTTCGGCGATTTGACGAAGACTATCAATTCGTCGCGCTGTCAAGACCAACTTGAGGTTCTTGGGGCTGGTGCGGGCGAATTCAAAGGCCGTGGCCTTTCCGATGCCGGAAGAGGCTCCGGTGATGAGAATGGTCTTGCCTTCGAGGCGTTTTGAGACTGCCGATGCCATTTTGGGAAGTGTGCTATGTTTTGAGCGTAGTGATAAATAATGGTCAAGTCAATTCGATGTCTGCTAAAGCCAGATAATAAGTACCTCTGGTAGTTTCAACAGGTTGGCTTTATTCGACTCAAGGAATGGTAAGGATGAACGTGGAAGCTAGCATGAGGTTCCCCGCATCGGCTCCAACCAAGACCTCTAGCGGATTTGTCACCGGTCTCGGCGAGCAAGAAAATATCAGACAGTGACATAGGGTATTAAAATAAACTCACCAAAAGGTATCCTAAACTTAGGGAAAATATTATAAGTTTATGCTAATTTACCTAAATCTTTTTGTCACTTAGGATCTAGGTCCCCGAGTTTTCTTTCCTCCCCTACCCGGGCACCGCGCCTCATATTGGGTTTTCCGAAGTAGCTTCGGCTTTAGATCCGATGGCTGGAAAAGGTAAGATCATATCCGTTGCGCCCGCTAATTAGCAAGATTCTGTGATCGCATATCATGCGTTGAGGGTCACATTACTCGGTCTGTCAGAGGCCGAATGCCAAGCTCATGTATTACATACAATTGCTCCTAAAGCCGAAAGACCTCATCATCAAGGAATGCATCCAGGTTACCCAAACCTGACGAGACCATGCTTGCAAATTGGCCCCAACCGGAGAAGTCAACGCCGGACATGCCATTAAAGTCCAACCCGCCGTTCTCCCCCATTAAGTCCGTATAAGAGGTCTTATCGCTAGGCGTATCCATTGGTATGACATTGGACTGGAAAGCGTTGTCTTGTGCGTGGCCCTCCAGAAATACGTTTGGATGCATCCGATTCACCTGGCGCAAAGCCTCGACCCGTAACTCTTCCAACAGGAAACAGTATCGTTCTGATAAAGAGCCCTTCTCGACCATGGTTGACATGTGCGATTGGCATCGAGCCGCAGCTGTAAAGTATTCACTATATGTCTCAGGAGGTGATGCCCATTTTTGTATCACATAGATATACAGAACCATGGCTGCAGTGAAAGCAAAATATGCTGTAACCTTATTGATATTGGTCAGCTTTGAGGTAAGAAAATTCATTCATTGTACGAACCCAGAATGCTCGGAACATCTGCCCGTTGTCGGTCATCTCATCGATCAGACCGACTGTTTGGATAGCAGCTTCAAGGCATCTTTGAACGCTCTCTTGGGTAGCAGCATCGTTCTCACTACCCCTTCTGTTCTGACGTGATATCCTTGCAAAGTTATTGAGGACAGCTTGCCGATGTGTGAGTATTATAGCATGCCAGTAGGTCAGATTCAGAACGTTGCGTTGTCGTTGCACAATGGGAACGAGAAAAGATGTACTGAAATAGTCGGCATCGAGGAATTGGGAGAACTCAGCTCTCCAATCTGCGAGGGCGTTTGAGACAATTTGTGTTTCCTCTAAACGTCTGGAAATCGAGATGGGTTTGACTGAGTAAAGGCCACGTAGAATTTGGCCTATGATACGGGCAAGCCTAGGTAATGAATGAGTCAGTATGCATCGTCTTGCAAATTAAATGGGGGTATTACTTCATATGTCCAAGCGGAGCAAGCATAACCGAATAGCCTTTCGTTGACCCAGCAAGGTTTATGTGATCCTTCGTTATGTCATTATCATCAACACAAGCTGGCAGCTCTGTGTCTATATCGTCATCGTGGAAGTTGCGTGGTCTCCCTAGAGATACGCTGAGATATGCATCGAGAGTGTATGCGCACCAGAAAGTTCTTCGACGACTTTCGACTTCAATATGGTTCAGCCCACTTATAACGCCCGGTCGTTTGTTTCGATTCAGTCCGATAGCAAGTGCTAGGTTCGTGACGATGCCGAATTGACTCCAGCAGTGGTTGACCCGGGATTGAGTTCCGAGGTAGTAGCACTGTAAAAGACGAGCCTGAACGCTAGTGAGTCGTATTGAGCCACTCTCTTTTGACAATTGATGTTCAGCTGCCAAGTAATATCGCGAGCTGTAAAATGATTAGCGCTGAAATAGGATCAAGGAAGAGTTTCTAACCTCAGATCAGAAGGTCCGGGTCTGTCGTTCTCTGGCATGTACACCCTAGCATGGGCTAAGATCATGAAGAGCAACGCAACTTTTGCGGCGGAGTTGGTTGGATCACGCATAGTGCCCAATGTCTCATAAAACTCCGAGAACCATTCCTGAATCGTGGGTCGGTGAAGGAAACGGTATGTCGGCATAGCAAAGTCAAAGTAACGATCGACCAAGCGCTGAGCATCCTCTTTGGGAAGCATCATACAAAAGTTCGGATCATAGTCAGGATTTTGAAGAGGTGCATCACCAAATGTAAAAATGCTTCCTGGTCCAGAGAATGAGATCGCTTGATGCATCCGCTTCTGAACCCTGAGAAGGAATGACACGCCAGAGGCTGGACCGATGTAGTGGCCCTGAAGATCCTCCTGAGACGGCTCAGGGGACTGCTGTACTGACGTTACAGCCCGTGAGCCTGAGCCTGTGCCACCCTGCTCCATGAGATGGGATGACATGCCATAGTCCTGTAACTCTACACTCTGGCTGGCATTTGCCATGTACTGCTGCGTCAGATCTGTAGGGCTGGTATTCTCGCTCTGGGGCATTGTATCTTGAGCCGAAACAGTTATGCTCTCATCTCCGACCTCGTCCGCCGCTGAGGGTATCACCGGCAAACGACCTCTCGCATAAGCCGAGTCAAAAGTGCATGAGGCCCTTGTCCGGGTGCAGAACTTGCACGGCTGCATGCCATTGCATTTGATCTTCCTCCTAGGCACAAAGATTAGCTCACGGTCGATCTACAAATTGCCTAGGGTTGCGTTACTTCTTGCATCCATCGCACGCCCTTGTCACTCTGACCCTCTCAGCGTTCTTTTTCCGCTTCTTCGCCACATGTATGCTGTTGGTATCTGACGGTGTTGGGAGTATGGAAGAAGTCATTGGAGCCACGTCTATCCACTCGTCCAGAGGTAATTTTGTGTATGCGGTGAAACTGACTGAGGCTGTACCGTACCGAACGGAAAAGAGAGGATGAAACAGGGCGAAGATTGGACGGAAAAGCGAATCCGGGGATGAGACATGGATAATTGTCCTCATAAGCTTAACCCCGCAATGGGTGTCACGTGTATCCCGACAAGGGAATGAAAGAAAACCCAAGACTTGATCCTAAATGACAAAAAGACTTGGGTAATTTATGATAAGACTTAGATAACTTAGCATAAGTTTAGGATACCCTTTGCTAAGTTTATTTTGACAACCTGTATTGAACTATGAAGGTCCGCTGTTGCTCCCCAAGGCCCTCATCGCTAACAATCCCGAGGCTAGTACCGGCTGCGTACATCCGCCGTGTCAATCCTTGTTATCACTCGATGGGGCCACGGAGCTATTGCAAAAGTGATGTAATGGAAATATCGTAATGTGGGAGTGCGGGACGATAAGGCTTGCCTGTTCAGGACTCCCGATCCTGGTACTCAAGCGCAGTCTCTTCTCAGATGTCGGCTCATGACCAATCCACTGTACGCTTCCGTGATCAGATATCATCTCAAAATATCGCATCATTCTATTCATGAGGCATCAACCCTCTACTGTCTTTTGAACCTATGCCGGACTGGACGTTGATGGCAACAAATGTACTCGAAAGGACTGGGCTCTTAGGCTGCATTCTTCTCGAAAATACTCAAAGCGGTATTCTCAAACTCGCGCCCAAATTGCAAGACTGATTTCCAATGAGGAGGGATAGCCGCTGCTCCATCTCGAGCTCCCAGTATTCCTCCTGCGATCGCTCCGTTTGTGTCTGTATCCCAGCCAATGCGAACAACATCCACGACAACATCCTCTAAGTTGCGAGTATCAAGGACCGCCGCAATCGCGAGACTCAGTGACTCGAGGACGTATCCGCTGCACCTGCCTCCAAGCTCAGGTGCAGGTCCTTTCGCAGCCATTGTTGTTATGTTGAGGGACTTGCCGAGTTCAATCGCTTTGTGTACTGGACCAGAGCCTCCTTCAAGAGTCTCTGCGACATTGAGGCCTGCCTCAATGGCATCCTGAGGGTCCACCTGGTCGATGAGTTTCGACACAATCGTGTTGTAGGCCGCGCATGCGACCGTGCATCTCTTGTCATCGTGGGTGATCTTGCTGATGCGAATGCTTTCTTCGACCAACTTCTGGGGATCGCGCTGGAACAAGCCGGTCGGGATGCAGCGCATCAAGCTTCCATTCCCAGCACTACCTTGCCCAGCTCCGGCGCGGTCAGGGTCTTGCGTCTGCTTATAGCGTCTGAGCCCAGTAGCGGTAGCACCTCCGATATCCTCAGGCCGACTTCCAGGACGTCTGTCTGGCCAGTCGCCGTGAAGCCAGCTGATGAAATAGTCGCCAGCGAGTTGCGCGACGTCATCGCCGTCCTTGTAGTCATGATATGCAAAGAGGACGCCACGAGTCATATCAGTATCATCTGTCGCATGGCCTTGCGACCATCGAAATGGGCCTCCGCCCACGATGTCACGGAGACCGAGAGGGTATTCGCGGGCGATATCCGTATGGGTTTTGAACTCAAGCGTTGCGCCCAGCGAGTCGCCGGCATGGACACCCAGAAGCGCACCGATGACGCGGGACTCGCGAGGCGAAAGTTCAGAGTCGTTTTGAGGTGAAGGCATGTTTGTTGCTTGTGTTTGTGTAGTTTGTGTGTTGGCGATTTGACGGTTCAAATTTCATTAAAGAGCCAAATAGCGGGGGCTGAGCTGCGGCTGAGTCTGTCAGCCTTGAATCAGATCCATGCGTTGCTGCCTGCAGTAGGTAGACAAAGCTAGACGAACTCTCGCAAGGCCTAAACCAGAATATTGCTCGAAACCACATTATCAGTCGGATCCCGAAGTGCTCGAGTGTGTGATTGTCGCGGTTGCCTGTCGCACGATGCTGGAGTGGATGAGGCATCGGAAGCAGTGGGGCACCAGCCGCTGAATGCCCTCATACAGTGTCAGCTTCCCTTCAACTGGGACACGCACTTCGCAAAAAACAGTCCTGAGATTCTTTCTCTTGTCCATCAACTCAATACATCAAATCTGGAAAAGATGCATCTTGGGCAATTTTACTGGCCCGGACATAACTATCATTCTTTCGGGCCATCCATGTACGCGGCAGCTCTGCCCTACAAGTGGATCCACGATCGACAAATGTCCTCCAGATTAGTGGCTAGGCCTCTGAAACGTGGCAGCAACTAAAGAATCGGCGATAACACTAATCTCCAGGCGGTTTATACCTACATCGCAGATAATTTCTAAACCCGGGGCGATGTCGCCAGAACTAAAAGTTCACTAAGATAAGAGCCGAACATCTTGCTAAAACAGAGAGCATTTAAAAACGACTCATCTTTGTAATCTCTTCTATAGATTATCCCAAATATCACAAAAACGTCCATCCTCAACATGTCGCCGACAAAAGGTCTCGTTCTCGTCACAGGCGCAAATGGCTTCATCGGCGCACGTACCGTTGAAGCTTTCCTTGCCGCCAATTACTCTGTCCGCGCTGCAGTGCGAAGTCAATCTTCAGCCTCCAGCCTTCTCTCAGCACTCCCCTCATACGCTTCCTCTGGCCAACTCACCAGAATCTTGGTTCCCGATCTCATGGCCAGGGGAGCCTTTGATGAGGCTGTCAAAAACACTACAGCGATAGCTCACGTCGCGGCGCCAGTCGACTTCAGCAACACCAATATCGACTACGTCATCGGTTCTTCGCTGCAAGGGACTCTCGGAATTTTAGCGTCCGCTGCCAAAGAGCCTGCTGTCAAATCCTTTGTGTATGTGTCTTCAATAGTGGCTGTCAGAGGCTGTAAACCGAAGTACCCAGAGAAGGGTTACACGGAAGAAGACTGGAATGACCAAATCGAGGATGCGATCGCGAAGGCTGGCTCAGATGTGACTGGCCACCAGATCTACGTCGCAAGCAAGGTCAAAGCAGAGCGCGCGTTCTGGGAATTTCGACAAAAGAACAAAGACCGTATCGGCTTCACAATGACAGCTGTCAATCCAGTTTGGGTGGCTGGACCGCCGCTGATTCTGCCCGACGACCCGGAGAAGTTGAGTGAGACCGCCATCGTTCCTTATCGCATCATGAACGGGGAGAACATGTCGTCTGCTGGACCTGGCAATGGGACACATGTTGACGTGCGCGATGTTGCACGACTCATGGTATTTGCGGTCGACAAGAACGAAGTGGCCGATGGGCAGCGGTACATCGCTGGAGGGAATGGCAACTTTGGAAACATCCAGGCTTATCGCGACTTGTTGCGAAAGGCTTATCCTGATAGACAGGGAATTATTGGAAAGGGTGAACCGGGAAAGGGATACCTGCAAGACTACAGTATTCCCAATGGTGGGTTCAAGGTCGATGCTACTAAGGCCGTTGAAGCAACAGGCCAAGGTTGGATCCCCTTTGACCAGATGGTCTTGGAGTCTGCAAAGGCATATGAAAGGTATTTCTGAGGAAATGACTTTTTCTTATGTCAGTGGCCACCCGGTAAACATAGAGCAGGGAAAACTCCTTTTCTTCGGAAGAGAATTTAAAATTGGTTCAGATCCACCAGAGACTTTCTAAACTCACTTGTAGGATGCCACCAAGCAACGAAGCAGAAAGGCCTACAAGACGTGCTATCCAGGTGACTATGGATGATGGCGGCCTAT
>JAAQPG010001387.1:0-17960 GCA_013186905.1 Fusarium udum | reverse complement strand
AGTATTTTAGAAAACCCTGTCAATACTTAAACCCAATGCAATCCCGACTCCTACCACTTATCATCACAACAACTCGAATCAACTACTCAACCGCAACCGCCATCAACTACTCATACACCAAGACATCAATCAACATGTCCACTTCCCAAGATATCAACAATTCTCAATCACCATCAACCCCTCGACTTCCAATGGACGATCCCCAGAACACCCAGAAAGCAGCTAATGGAGACACCAAGAAGGATGAAAATCTTGTTGCAAAGGACGACGTCAAGAAGCACACTGTCAAGGAATCTATCAAGGCCTTCCTGAAAGGAACACAGCATCATGCGAGTGAGCGATTGGCCGATCAAATCAAGCACGATGTCGACTACGCTCAGGCTCTCCTCACTCAGTCGAGAGATTTGGTTCGAAAGCATGATGGCATGCTCGTCTGGATTTGCGGCACAATCTCCGAAATCCAGAACAATCTTGCCAAGTTTAACGGCTGTGTCCCCAACAAGAATGATACAGGTGCAGCTCTGAAGGGAAATAAGGGAAATAAGAGAGAGCGGGAAGAGCAGAGCCAGGTTCTTGGAGCTAACCATTCTTCTCTCATGGCAGCTATTAACATCATGCACCAGCTCAGGTTGATGCAGAAGCAGAACCCAGAGCCAGCGTGGAGAAGCAGCATGCCTCCTGACTTCTAGGTGCCTAAGCGAAGCCTTGCAGTCGAGGATAAAGGGGTTTACCGCCTGTAATTTTTGACTGGATCGTCCATTTTCTTGTCATGTGCTTGCTTTGTTCTTTTGTTAGTTTCTTGCTTCTGCGGAGGATCAGTTTGGGCATGTCCAAGGCACTAGAGCTTTTCGTGCCCTGAAAAAGAGGGAAACATGCCGGATAGTACTCAGGTGGGGTGGAGGAGCGGGAGGTACGGTGCTAGTTCATAGAAAGTTTCTGTCACTTGTTAATGCATTTTGCAATTCAAAACTGGACTGAACAGGATGTGATTGTGATATGTCAGCCTCGGTTCCTACCGCAAGTCCCTGCAAGTCCCACCTTTTCTCCCGCAACATTGGCCTTGCTTTGGGCAACACGTCTTCACCACAAGAAAAGAGTCAACGGTACAGTCACATCTGGCTACTGGCCGCCATTCTATGTATTATACAAGGTCAGTAAGCCAGCAGCTAGGCTCTGGTAAATGAGAGGGCTCTTGTACATGGAAAAACAGCACCGTGCCATCTTTAGCCACTCACTCCGATGTTACCTAGTACCACGCAGTGAACTACACTACAGCAGCGTAGAATCATGCGCACTGGCGCAGTAGTTCAATTGAAATGGAGCTCGAGCCAAGACGCCCAGTTCGCATGGTTCTGACCGGTTCTGATCATCCAAAACGGCGGACCACATGTAAACAAATAAATGACTACACTATCATTCTATCAGTAACTTGACCCAGCCAGCCAGCCCATTGAGCCATGGTTGGCTGCCAGCTGTGTTCCGTGAAACAGAATCAATCATCTGCCAAGCGCTTGGACTCAAGGAAAAAGCAAAAAGAACAACACCAAACGCTCCCCATTCGGGTTTCCGCGTTTTACCGTTGCTAGTTATTGCAGGGATTTGCATCTTAGGTATCTTTTGATATATTATACTTGAAACCTGGCTGTAAACCTCGCCAGTCAGAAGTACCAACAACCGGCAGCCTAACCAGCCCAGAGATGACTTTACCGCCTTGCTGCCCTTTCGCCGTCAAGAGTGACGTCTGGTGACCTACCGTAGCCTTTGGGCTTTGGTATTGTCGTTAGATCATGCGTAGAAGAAAAGGATAGACTAACCGTTTTCACCACCGCCTTTCTGACTTATCACTTGGCTGCCTGCGCGGTGATCCCCGTGATAATTAGCCACCCAGCAACCTCTGTGAGCAACCCAGGGCAAGAATAGATGCTTTTCAACCACAACAAGGCCTCAAATACTTCATGACGAACATGATAAGCGTAGAGAAAGAGGTAGGATTTGCCATCGTTGAACCCTGGGCCGAAATTACCATATCCTGCACTGCAGAGAGGCAATATCCATTCTGATAACGTGGCAGTGGCTTCTGCGATGGACATGGGATAGTTTCACCGTTTTTGTCTGGAAAGTTTCCAAATGAAGCCATGATACTAATTGCTGTGCTTATTTCTTTGTCCTTCGGCCACACCGGCTGAGCTTCACGCCAAAGCTAAAGAGATGAAACTGCGCTTAGAGCTGTATTGTAAGGAGCACGTAACTACGAATTGCCGGTCACTGTGTGGTTATAATGACTGGAATCTGCACTCTGACGATGTTGTAAGGACCAGATCCCCTTCATCAGTCTCTTCTCATCAATCTCGACCCAATCTAACATCGCTTGCCCGACCCAACCGGCAGAGTATTCTATACCAAAAAAACAACGACCCTACAATATCATCATACACACAAGAAAACACCACCAACCACAATGTCAGGAGCTGAAGCCGCGATTCCCATCGCCTGGGAGGTGTTCAAATTGGCCAAAGCTCTGGTAGACATTGGGCTCTCTGCTAGCGACTTGAAGCAGGATGCCCAGGCGTGCGCAAGACTGGTTGAGCAAACCAAGCATGACCTTCAATATGCCAAAAAGCTGAGAACATCTCTTTTCACTTTGGCTTCCGAGCACGATGACACTCTGGCCTGGATCAACGGCACAATCGACAGAACGGGAGCGGCCCTCAAGGAATACTCCAAGAACGTACCCAAAGAAGACATCGAAAAGGCGACTCTGCGCGCCCTCGCACAAACGCTGCAAGATCAGAAAAAATGGGAGGAGTGGGGTAAGACTCTTGGAGCCAGCCATTCATCTCTCGTCGCCGCGATCAATGTCATGCACCAGATTCAGCCGAGAAACGCGGCTGAGGTGGCCAAGGAAAAGAAAGATCCGATACGGGCTTGCAGCATGCCTCCCAGAAGCTTGAAGCCCAAAGCAAAGGAGCTCCCGTGAATTGAATGGAAGGGAAAGAGGGACGTCGCTGTTGAGGGGTTTGGGGGGTTGTCAGCCCAGGATGAATGCTGGATGTTTGGTCAGTTGTCATGTACTTTGGTCTGATGGAGCTTCTGTTTTCCCTCACTTCCCCGTCAATAGAAGTCCTGATCTTGGTCTATGTCACACACGACGGGAAGAGTTTCAGACGGTACTGCAGCATAGACGGAGGAGGTGGAGTCATTTACGGATACTGTAATTTATCGAATATGTTTTGCGACCGCAATCAGCCTACACAAATGTTTCCGATAATCTCTAATTGTTCGAGCGCGCGGTTCAAAGTCCTTCATCTAAGCCCAGCCCCCTCGCTTGTACGACACTCACAGTGCTTGGTACGACACGTCTTTGCCACATGACAGTTGCCAACGGCAACTAGCGCATAACAACGCCAGCTACGGCATGCAAATTAAACCGTATGCTGTTGCATGAAGGAGATCCGTGGCGTACAGCGCCTTGACTCCGTGTCCAGTCGAAGGCTGCAGGCGGTAGTGCTCGCTCTTGGGCGACTGCTCTCCATATTGCTTGACACCCGAAAATGAGTGGATTATTTGTTACACTTCTGTTCTTTTACAAAGGGGATAAAGTGGTTCTCAATAAAAAGCTAAATACAAACTGTTGCATCAGATATCAGAAGTACTAAGTTCTCTGTGGTAATATAAGCTCTCGGTGTTGGTCACGCCTCCACTAAGCTCTCTCTGCAGCAAGTAAAGCTCGCAACTCGTCACGCGTCCAGATTCGGCCTCTGTAGTTTGGCTTAGGACGTGGCAAAATCTCACGCTCCACGATGGGAGCATCCGGGGGGCCGTTGTACAAGGTAGGAGGCCTGGTCCATTTGACCTGGCCATTCCACATGAACCTGATCCAAGGAGCAACGAGACGACCAGGGTCCGAACCCCAGTCGGCTTCCCACACAGAGGGTTGCCCGAAGAAGATAAGGGCACAGTTTGCTGCGATGCCGAATATGCCGGCCAAATTCTTCTTTATATCAGCACCCGAACGGCCACGAGCATCTAGGAGCTCCATATTCAGGGCGTCGGCGACTTCAGAAGCCATAGGGCCAATCCTCTCTCGCCGCGGGTCATCCTTATCGAGACCGGTCGCAGGTTGGTATATCATTCTGTATTTACCCATGAGCATCATGAACAGAATCTCTCTCCAGACCGAGATACAGTCCTCCCCTGAGATTATGTCAGTAGAGTCCACCGCAGCAGCGATATGCATATCGAACTTACTGTGAGCGAATTGTCGATCAGGGATGAACTGAAAGCATGTTGAGACTTCAGGCGGCAACAGACATTCTTCAACATTGCAGTCTGGATTCATTCGTCTGTAGAGCAGTCGGATGAGGAAGTTCCATATGGCGTAGTATCGAGTTTCTCGATCGCATATCAACTCTGACCACGTGTCACCTTCGGGAGGATTACCGGCAAGGCGGACAAGGTCATCATCATTGAAAGAGGATCTTTCGATGGTCGGCAGTGCCGTGGTAGTGACAGTTCCGAGGCCATAAATAAGATTCCTGCAAAAGTTTTCGATGAAGCACTCGAACACTTCAACATTCTCCCTGATCCCTTTCGCCCCACGGACATCTATGACACGGTGAGCTAACTCCCTGTGCGACTCGGTGATAGGATTTGGATTCATCGGACTGCGGATAACCTGGCTCTCTGGGACTTGCTGAGGAGCAGGAACATTCGTAGCTGCAGGTTTTTGTTTGGTAGAGGTTTCAGCAACATCGGGGTTGCGATTATTGCTTAGCCAAGAGAAGAAAGAGGCTCCACGTACAGTCCCTCGCAAAGCTAGAACGATGATTGCGACGACGAGGGAAATCGTGCAGACCCCAACAGCCCAGCCGATAAAGAACGACTCAACAAACGAATAAGCCATAGCTGTAGGGACACCTGATGGGAGATCTCAGTATGAATTAAATGCTGTTGCTCCTGCGGTTGAATGAAGGTGAAAGAAGAGGAGAGTTGAGAAACCCAAGTGAAGAGAGGGATTGGCAGCCATAAATGGAACTGGCAATTGGGGACTCAAGTCCAGCTTAAGAGACCAACAACAATATCCCACTAGCTCAAGAATGATCACTCCTCGCGTGAGCAAACATGTTTTGGTCAAAGGAGTCGTCTCAGTTGGTGGAGCAATGTGGCTGGCTTGGCGTGAGCCTGGGCCTGGGCCAGGGCCAGCTCGCCCTCTCGGGCTTAAGTCTATTGCCGTTGTGACACCCCAGGCAAATTGGCACGCACCAGCCCCCGTAATAACTCATTTGTGATACCTTCTCAATAAGAACGGGAAATGAAAGTGGGCGTGATGATAGGAGGGACGGGACGGCATGGGACGGCATGCTGCTTGAAACTGTGTATTCCTTCACTCAGCGGTGTAGAACACGCAATACCGCGTCAAGAATTTTACTGTCCCTCTTAATTGTGGTAGAGGGGATTGATTGTTTTTTCTTCCTCCTTCTCGCTTCATAGTCAATATTCCTCGACCAAAATCGACCAATAAGCCGGAATTATGGCAGAAGATCTCGTTGTTGGGATCGACGTTGGAATGAGCGGTATGTGATCTGGTCCACCCTAAAAGTCTGAATAACCACAGCGATAATGTGGGCTTCTGACCACATTAACAGGTACCGGTGTTGCGTACAGACGTAAAGGTTATGCTGAAGTGACTGCCCTGGGATGGGGTATCGATGAGAAGGACCCAAAGACACCCACGCGCGTCTTCTACGATCCCCACGATCAGCCGCCGAAGCTCGTTGGATGGGGAATGGAGGTCCCCGACGACTCTGTCGAGCATTATGAACTGCACGAATGGTTTAAAGTCGACCTTGGAGCAGTTGATACTGATAAGGTTCAAGTTGGGACTAAGAGAAAGTATAAAGACTTTCTAACCTGCTTATTTCGTGAATTAAGCACGCAGCGGTTTACACCCGCTTTACTAGGTCAACGTTTCGAAGAAACCCGGATTTTATTCCTTTTTAGTGTACCCGCCCTATGGGACCCGGCTGTTGTCCATGATTTTACGCAGCTCATTCGTGAATCTGGCTTCGAAAAGGAGGGCCTTCGCAGCGTTAGAGTCACCATGACAGAGCCGCAAGCGGTCGCTGCATATGAGATTTGCGTACCAAATTCGGATTACAAACTCAAGGTTAGTGAGCTGAAGCCTTCAGGAAAACCATAACTCATATGTACCTCACAGAACGATGAAAATGTCTTGATCGTTGATGCTGGCGGGGGAACTACTGTAACTTTGTCCCCCTGCAGATATTGTGACATTGCTGGCGCTAACCTCTGAAGGATTTCTGTCTCTTGAAGATGGACGATAGTTATGAGAAACCGCCCCAAGCTATGGAACTGGCACCACCAATAGGTAGCCCTGTCTCTCTCTCTCTCTCTCTCTCTGATAGAGGCATGAGCTAATTTGCTTAGCCTGTACAACTGGCTCCACGTTCATCGACTTAGGCTTTGAGGAAATGGTGATGACCTATTTTCAAGACAAGCGTGATTCTCTGGTAGGAGACATCGAGGATGTTTGCTGGGACTTGCGAAACAGCAACCTCTTCCACATTAGCAAACACGGATTTGACCGCGATAATGCGAAAGACTTGCAATTCAAAGTTCCTTTGAAGAACAGCGCTCCTGCTTCCTTTGTTCTGACTAGGTAAGCTTCCGCCATGCCGAAGGAAAGTTGAGATACGTTTCTCATCAGGTTTAGTGGATCTCTCGGTTCGTTGTTCGACCGTCAGATTGATGGAATCAATCAGCAGATTGAGCTTTTTGTCAAAGCATTCCAGACAGACAGCGAGGCTGACTCCAGAAACCATCTCGTAAGTCACAAAACAGTCCAAACGTCCGTGAATGAGAGTGGTCTCTGATTACACAGGACTACATTGTCCTCGCTGGTGGGCTTGGAAGCTCCCGCTACGTTCTAGGAAAGATCAAAGAGTTTATCGAAGAATTGCCGTTCAAACCCGCAGCGAAACCCAAAGTCGTCATGTCAGCTGCGCCTCGACTTGCTGTTTGCAAGGGCCTGGTCCACAATGCGGGCCGTAACCCAGAGCTCTTCCCACGACGCTTCAACCGAGTGTCAATAGGCGTGGCGTCACAGTCATTGACAGGTGAAATTAAGAAGAGTCGTTTCCGCAGTTTCATGAAGCGAGCATTTCTGCGCGCCCCCAAGGGCCAGAAGCCTGGGGAAGAAGTGGAATGGGTTCTCGTCAAGGTAAAACTCCACCATTGAGATTGATGTCATCGAACTGCCTTTGCTGACGTGACGATACAAGGGGGAACTTGTCCCTGACCGAGTCGCCGTTTATGAACAGACGGCGTACTTCAGTACGGATCTGCCACCCGACAAGCGGATCTGGGAGCTGGCAATTCTCCACAGCTTCGAGAGCGACATCGACCAGTTGACTCTTGGAGGTAAGCCTCTAATTCCTGAGGGCGCATGGCAGATACTAACATACACAGATACATGTCGCGTCCATTCAGTCCTCAGAGTGAATTTGTCGCAAATTGGCATACCTGAGAAGACTGGGACAGGAGACGTCCTATCAAGACTCCATCTGGCTCCAAAGCCCAAAGTTCCGATCAAATTTGACCTTCGGATAGAGGTCGGGCTAGCCACTGTCGAAGTTTATTGCAGTATGGTTGCCAACCCAGAGTAAAGGTTCTTGACGCTGACACATGGCTAGCTGATAAGAAGGGACGGCTTTGCAGCGAACCCATGAGTATTGAGATAGGCCAAGAATCTGAAAGCCTTCCATCCACCGGCCAGAGTGCTGTGTATGAACTGAGCTAGGGAAGATTGAAGACATTTCAATCCAGCTCGGCCAATGACGGCTGACTTGGTCAACCGAGGCCGTCTTTAAGATGTGATGAGTCAACACACATCGTTGGATTCCATTTGGGGAAAATGTCACGGCCCAGTTTATCATTCGTCGCTTAGTCTTCACCGAAAATGCCTTGGTAGAAATTATGTAGCTGGACACAAAATGGAACAATGTATTTGCTGCTCTTGTATTCTGGATCACGCGAGCCTCTTCAACGTGAAGTCCATCGCCGAGGCACATCTAATATCACCATGGTTGGGGTTTATCACAGAGGCGAAGAAGATAGTATGTAAGACTATATCCCAATTAGCATCGGTCTTTCTGCGCTTGTTCTTGAGGTCACTCACAAGATCATGCCAAGCCACCCCAGCATATTCAGACTCACTCTTCCCATAGTGCTCAAATCCAAGTCTCTGGTAGTACGGAACAAGACGGTCATATGTCAAGATAGATATACGATCCGCAGCACTGAGTGACTTCGTTCTCTGGATATAAACGCGCATGATGGCCTTGCCTAGCCCCGCCCTCTGGTAATCGGGTGCGACAGCCAGAGCATGGAGAGCAATGGTTCGTCCATTCTTGTTGTGGCCCACGGCGTAGTCACCTTGGGGATCTTCTTTCCAGTTGCGGGGGTAGTCCATATCTTCATCTCTGACGGGCTTGTTGGTCGTTTTAGTAGAGATGACATGCGCGAGGAGCACATCGTCGCTGGATGTCGAATCCTCCACGAATGGGATGTCATGAGGAATGGGGGACGGCAAGCTGGCGTCAGCACGAAGAAAGAGGCCAATGCATATCTCAGGACAGACTGTTAAGCGATACTCAATCTAGATCAAGGTTAGATTCAAACCTCGGGTCTGTCTGTTATGGATCTCACAACCTTTTCACGAGTGGCGGCCTCGGCGGGAGGAAACGCGGCAGTTTCAACGGCCAGCGACCGCTCCAGGTCATTGATGTTGAGTTGTCGAGCATAGAGGGACATTTTGAAGATAGAGGTGAAAGTTATTTGCTTGACTCGATTGACTTTACTCTAAATATCTATCCGAGGATGAAACTTGGGCGTCAACGACAACGATAAAACGACAGACAGTGAGGCGGGGTTAGGTGGGGCCACCAAGTTAAACCAAGGGCTAAACTAGACTAGTCTAAACTACCTAGACTGACTTGGCTCTGTCTGTAGTTTCCCTTCATGCATCGACTAGTTGAGGACGCCATCACCACGATACAGATCGATCTCATTCATTATGCAATTCAATCCACAGCTAAACTAAGTACATTTAGTGCATATATCGCCAAGTCACAGCCTTGTCTCCCTTGGCTGAAAGTTCCTCCTCAGAGATCGTCTCATGTTCACCAGCTGCCATTCTCCTGTCACGGCTCTTGTTGATGCGGCTGTAGCTGAAGATCAAGATAAGAGCCGCAATGATACCCCCGCCAATGAAACCCAGTTCCAAGGCGTGACCTAAAATATAGCGAGGCCCATCCTTTTGTCGGTAAAAGTTTGACGCCATAGCCTAAGTTTGTTAACGAGAAGAGCCTTGCTACCGGGAAAGGATTGCACTTACACCGCCGAGATTTCCAACTCCAATCTGAATCGCCATTCCAACACTGCGCTTGTAACTTCCTGACAGATTGTTGGCCAGCCAAGTGATAACTCCTGGGAACGCAGGATAAATGGCGCAGGCTGCGATGAAGACACCGGCGTAGACGACCTTGGGGTTGTGGGTAGAAATACACCTGAGAATGTTAGCATGGACAGGAGCAATGTGACTTTGTGGACAACTTGCATCGTGAAGCCAACAACCATGACGCAGAGAAAAGACACGATGAATGGACTTCTCTTGCCAACTCGGTCTGATGTCCAAGCGACAACCACAGCTAGGATAGCTGCAGTGATGTAAATAGGAACAGTCATAAGCTGGGCCTTGCTAGAACTGTAGCCAAGGTTTCGAATGATGGTGGGCAAGAAAAGACTGATGCCGTAGAGTGGGCAGACAATCTGTCACGGTTAGCAGTACTCATGCTACAGCAGCTCATATCTTGACTTACACCCCAGTAAACAAAGATGTTGACCCAAATCTGCCAATCCTTGAACGCCGCCCAGACATACTCCCACTTGAAGTCATCGGCCTGCGCAACACGGGACTGACTCTGTCCCGCAGCCTTTTGCTGACCCTGATACTTGAGTCTGAACACGACGAAAGCGCGCTCCTCTTCAGTCAAGAAGCTCGCAGTTTCAGGGAAGTCGTAAAGTGCCCAGAAGGCAAAGATGGCAACAAGAACGGTAACAATTCCCTCGAGAATGAAGATCCAGCGCCATCCTTCAAGGCCACCGACACCGTCCATCTTTGCAATACCAAAGGCCAGAAGACCGCTGAACGCACCGGCGATGGAAGCTGCAGAGAAGAAGAGGGCCTGTCGGAATTGGATTTCGTGACGGCAGTACCACATTGTGAGGTAGTACTTAAAACAGATTAGTTTAACAGCAAAGATTGGAGAAGTGACGTAGACGTACAGCGACACCGGGGAAGAGACCGGCCTCAGTGACACCAAGAAAGATGCGCGCGATGAGAAGACCGTGGTAGTTCTGAACAATCCCCATGAGTGTCATCACGATACCCCATGCAATCATGATTGTAGGGAGCCAAACGCTTGGGCGGAGTTTCTTGAGGAGAAGATTCGACGGGACTTCGAAGGCAGCGTATGTAAAGAAGAAGACAGTGAGACACCAGTTGTATTGGTCCGGGCTCATTTTAAGATCTTCCTGAAGGCCTTCGATCTTTGCGTTTCCGATATTTCCTCCTGCGGTTACATGATTAGTTGGGTGTCATAGTGAGTGCTGCGATAAACTTACGGTCGAGAAAGGAGAGAAGGTAAAGAAGTGCGAGCATGGGGATCAATCGCATGTCCATCTGAGAGTCTTTCTTTAGTAATGAGGTGGTAAATATTGGTGTCCAGAGCAAACCTTGCGAAGAATTTTCTTCTCATCAAGATGAGAAAACGACTCGAGGGTTGTACCAGGTGCCGTAGCCATAGCATCAATACGATCGACCTGTCCTCTACCAGCAGCTTCGGCCTCAAAGACCTCAGCCTTCTCATTTGGGGGAGTAGAATAAGAAGTCATGATGATGGCGAAGAATGTCTGTGTCTCTGTTTTAGAAATGGCGAGAAAGGATGGGACGATCAGCCAACTTAAGTATGTCGCGTCACCCTTGTCTTCCCCATGATTTCCCCGCAATGTCTAATGTTGCTGATCTTGAGTGAAGGGATGGTAAGAGGCTTGCGAGGAACGCACGCACGCGGTAGATGGGGACGGGGGAGGGGGCGGAATAGTGCTAACGGTAGAGGGCGGGAAACGCTTATCTTGAGTAAGAACTAGAACCGGATCCGATGGTTGTGTCGAATGAGCGAGTCATTCTTGGTCATGGTTCGATTGTGAATTACGAATCTCAGATCAATCTGCTTCAACAGTGAGATGATGTCGTATTGCTCTTCATCTCATATGCGTCTCTATTCTCATCGTGAATTTCTTGTGGTTTCAACTTCCAGCTCTTCACTCCAAGATGGGTTTCTACAATAAAGAAGCTTGTACGTCATAACAAAGAGTAAGTGATGTTATGGCCTCGGTTCCGAAGATCCCTGTCAACACATGGTTCCCTTTTCTCGCCAGCGATCAGCGTTACCTAACAGAATGTGGCGGCGCCCGTTACAAACCAAGGCAGACGAAAGAACAAGAGTTTCTCCAAAATTAAGCTTTCAACCGTAATTTCACCCTCTCCCCCTTTGTTACCAATCGAGCTCTGAAGAAGTCACCTCCAAAGTGGTAAGAAATAAGCCCATCAACCGGTCTAAACGGTCTAACCTTGAATGTCAACCCCATACTAAAGCTGAACTGAAATGAACTGGGGGATCTGCATTACCCCGCATCATCTGATGAAAGACTTCCCTGTTCTCTCTTCCAAATAAAGTGGACTCTTTTCATTCCCAACAAACATCATCCGGATCCGAGATTCACTCCTGAATCGCGAATTGCTACCAGTGCAACGCTCACCTGTAGACTATAGTGGATCCGATATGCCAGCGGGTCTCGTTACACGTCGTACTCAGTTCTCCAGCTGCGACGAGTGTCGTAGATCGCGTGTGGCTTGTGATGCCCAGAGCAGCGAAGGGACTTCTTCGTGTACACGCTGTCGGAACCGCCACTATGCGTGCACCTTCAAGGTATGTAACTATGGTTCCAGACTCGCCAAGAGATTATTAAGGATTTGCACAGTGGCTTCAGAATGCCAAGACAAGCAACGGAGGCGCAAAGCGTAGGTCGCGTCGAGGGACAACACGACCTACAAGTGACACATCATCAACACGCGGCAGTCGAGTCACGGATACTTCCCATGAGTCGGGATTTGATCCAGGCCCTGCAAATGACCTAGACCATGATGCCTACAGAGAGAGCCCAGCCGTAACGGCAATGTCCGAGTCAGCATCTTTGCCATGGTGTCCAAGTCCGATAAGAAATTCAGAAGAAAGTGTTAACATGGAAAATGTTGACTCTAGATGGTTTGATACTCTGTACAGAGAGGGCTTCGAGGCGGTTTTTGGCTCCTGGATGGGAAGATATGCTTGCCCTTTCTTGTACGTACCAGCCAAGAGTCTCTACCACTTACACTTATACTTACATGAGCAGGTTCGGTCACAACCTAGAAGACAAATACGTCAGCATATCTGACCTCTGTCGCCATCTCGATGGGTGCATAGTAGATACTGGAGACAGTCAACTAGTAGGCCGAAGTAGAGACATTGAACAGTCTCTCTAGAGCACCATTTCAGCATTTGCAGCACGATGGCTCCCTGTTACATCTCCAGAGCCAAATTCCAACGAGGATCACTGCAGTCTTGTCCAGAGTCTCTGGAGGCATGCCCGAAGGGACATGCTACGTGTCATCAATAGGCCGGCCTACAGGTCAATGCTGTCTCTGCTTCTGTTCGCTCTAACGCCGATACCAGAGGGCATCTCAGAGGACGAGGAGGCAGATGGAATTTCCGGCCAGGCTTGTGTTCATGCAGCCTTGCAGCAGATACAAACATTACGTGCGCGTCAGAGAAACTTACAATTCAGCGGTTCCAAAGTTTCCCCGTCTCTCAAGTCCCAAGCCATTGTTACGACACCAGAGTCGATCGAAACATCAGGCTTCATAAACGCCGAAAGTACTGTATACTGGGCTGCTTTGACATTCGATACCTCCGCATCTCTCACCCTCAACTGTCGCTCCCTTCTATCTTCAGGTCTTTTCGGCTTCGAGTCTGAACTCCCATGGCGTCTCGTCAAAACTTGTGCCAAGATGTTCGACGAGAACGCCCGCCAGTGGAAGCAAGGTAGCTCAGACATGACAGATGAAAGGGCGAATCAAATCATTGCTGCTGGGGCCTCTTGGAAACTTCTTGGATGGAAAGTCACTGCCATTTTCAAAGAAGCTCTGAGAGATGGCCATGACGAGTCAGAAGTTCGGAGAGCATACCTGGCCGTAGTTGACTCTGTGAAACAGTTTGGCATCATTTACCGTCCGCTTTTGGATGAATGTCATAAACGTATGCCCTTTCTCGGGCAGCAGACAAAGCTTCGATGGTGTAAGTATAAGTGTTCTTGCAAACAAAACCTCTGCTGACTATGTAGTTTCTCTTATGCTTCACTACCATCTCAGCATACTCATGCTAGTAGACATCATCGAAGCCACTGATCGCCAAGACCTGCTATCGGACATAACCGACATATGTATCGATGCCGAGAACACGGTGATGAACACTCTAGCATTCGGCTTGCACAACACATTTACATTAAAGCGACCTCTCGATTCAATCGAGGGCGATGGTTTGAGTAGGAGGCAATCGGTATTTACAGTACCGATCGTGTCTATTGATCCATATCCGCATCATGCCGTTGCTGGGGTGCAGTTACTGAGGAAAGCCATTGACCGCGACTTTGGCATTGGAAAAATCACTGAAGAAACTTATCAGAGTTTATTGTCCACGTTGGAGAGGACGTTGAGGCATTTGCCGCAGAGCTCAAAGTCCGTGCGGGCAGCGATAGCAAAGTTCTCAACGACGGCGAATGATAGTGCACATCCAAGTATGTTAGTCTAAATACCAAGCATTCCTATCGGCTGACTTGAAATGCAAGCCCTTTATTCGAGTGATTCAAATACTATGTACGGTTGCAGAAGGTGGTTGGGTTGAATGCATGCACTTGGCGCTGTAAGTTTCCGCGATGCGGAATAAGTAACCAAATTACCCCAACTCAAGCGAATTCAGCCACTGACCTCAGAGTCTCGGTTACAATTATCCTGATTTTGTCTCGGATCCGATGGTCGAAATGGAGTGGAGATGTTCGCCACCCACTAACTGAGTTTCTGGGGTATCATGGACCGGATCCGAAGTGATGACGATCATTTGCTGCTGAGCAAGATCTACTGGAGCATCTATTTCAACCTTCTCCTCAGTCAGATACATCCAAGATTTCAAACAAATTGATTCTCTTAATATTTCAATATGGTTCTGACATCAACTCCAAGGACGTCCGTCACTTTGATCGGAGCGGGCACTCAAGGAAGACGCCTTGCGTTCATGGTATGTGTCACCTCAAGAATTTCTTGTCCTTCGTGAATTCTTTACTAACAACCATATCTCAGTGGTCGAGTAGAGGAAACGATGTCCATCTAGTCGACGGCCAAGAAGCCCAACTTCAGGCCAGCATCAAGGCCATTGAGGAGTTTCGACAAAGTTCAAGCAGCAGAAATGCTTCTTGGGGTAGAATCGTCACTCATTCTCCCGAAAGCTTGCGCGAGGCTCTTCAAGCTGCCTGGTTGGTAGTCGAGGTAAACAACTCTGATGTTACAAATGATCAAAGGCTGACTGAAAAGTGTGTACCTGAGCAAATCGAGCTCAAGACGAAGGTCATCTCAGAGCTTGATGCACTAGCTCCACGAGATACCATCATTGCGTCAAACTCGAGTAGTTATTCCTGCTCGGAGATATTGAAGGGTCTTAACCTGAGAAACGAGAGTCGTTTTCTAAGCGCCCATTCTTGTAAGTGTTCGGAAGCTGGCAAAATACCTATACTGACTAAAATGATTTAGACTGGCCACCTGAGACACCCGGTAAGAAACATACACTAGGCGAGCTACAAAATACTTTACTAACAAAGATTAGAAATCGAAATCATGGGCCATGAAACAACCAATCCTTCATATATCACATTGATGATGGAGCAATGCAAAGCCCATGGGTTCTCACCGTTTCATGTGAAGTCACCATCAATGGGATACATCTACAACAGGTAAGCGCTCATAATATTTGCTTTTCACAATATCTAATTCAATTCCATCAGAATATGGGCAGCCATCAAGAGAGAAGCCCTCCTCGCAGCCTCAGAAGGCGCTGCAACGCCGGAAGAGATCGACAATATTTTCAAAGGAGTATTGAAAACACCCAAGGGGCCCTTTGAGCAGATGGATGTTGTCGGTTTGGATGTTGTTCTCGATATTGAGCAGCATTATGCGGATGCGAGAGGAAACATCCCAAGTGCACCCCGAGAGTATCTACAAAAGCTCTTGGATGAAGGTAATTTAGGCGTTAAGAGCGGGCGAGGGTTTTATGACTATGGTAAATCTTAGATGGGTTAGAAGTTCAATAAACTTTGGTATTTCCGAGCAACAAAGTTGTACCAATCCACGCAAGGGTGCATAACGCCGAGCCGGCCACTTTACCCGAGAACAAAGAAAATTAGGAAGTATTCCTCCGAGAAAACAAATCCAAAAGCCCGAACTTGGCAAGGCATAAGATGACATGTATAGGGCCAGGTTGTAAAAGCCACGGCGGCTTGGTAACATTCGCTGAATGCAGGGGAACGCCACAGGGGTAGCGAATACCACCCTCAAGGTTTGCGCCGGGAAAAGGTTGCATCAGCCCGTGATCTCTTTCGGGATGGTAAATGGCATGATACACCACAAATGCTGGGGTATGACAGCATGTGCCAAGAATCACTTGACAACTTTTCTCGACGTTGGATTGTGTAGGGTTACATCCAGGACTGCTTAAGGAAGATGCCCCGTCAAGCGAGCTTATCAGGGGGAACGGAGGAACCCGTGGGTCTGGAACTTGAACGAGCTTCGCTTGAACGCTTACCTGGTGGCACCAGGCTGGTGCCAAGAGACGGTTGCACGATCATACCACCATACCCTGTTGATAAGTGCTTCTCCAAAGTTAGCCGTACGAGACCCAAGGCCCCGTCTTTGGTAGTATTGGTGTTACGGAAGATGCGGGCGAAGATCTTAGGGAAACGAGGATGAACTACTGGGGTCCTGACGCAACCCAGAGGACGATCACAGATAGAACTCAATCGACAGCATTAAAGTCTATTTGTCTAATAATAAAACGCTTAGCGGATGAAGATGAATACATGCTATGTACAAGATATCATTCTGCTATTTCTACAGGTACACATAGCAGAATGGTCCGGAAAGCGTGCTCATTAGATCCTTGATCTGTCGCTCAGGTCCAACCCAGCCAATATTGACATAGTCATCAAGTGTAGTATCAGCACTGGGAGGCATGTTGAGGAAAGTGTTTGTGCCCTGCACGGCATCCTTGCCGTTAACACGCTCCTTGGGGTTAAGCATCTGCCAGATCCACCAGACACGGTCAATCATAGAGTGGTGCAGGTAGAACGCAGGATCACCGGGAGAAGTGAAGACATCTCGGCCGGGATCACCGCCGAGAGAGTAGTGACCACCTCCGTGGATTCCAATGTCGCCAGTGCCGGGAACACCCTGCATCTGCATTTGGAAGTCCAGAACAGTCTTGGGCTTGAGGATGTTGTTAAGAACAGATGTAGCGTTAGCGAAACGCTTATTGACGGAGTCGCTGAGATCGCGCTTCAAGCAGCGAGGGTTGTAGTCCAGAGGGTTGGGGTTGGCAGCGACGCCACCGCCGGGAAGGTCAAGAGCGGCAGGGCCCAGATTGACCTTCATGTCCTTGAAAGGGCCGGACTTGACACAACCACCGCCGGAGCCAGCGGCAAGGTAGACGGGGGGGAGACCACTTGAGGCACCGAGAATAATATCGGGCTCGTTAGGGATGAATTCACCGTCACCAGAAAGCGACAAGTCACTGCCATCGAAGACAGGAGACTTATTGAGGCCGCTGAGGGCAGTGAGAGCCCAGTCCCAGTACTGCCAGAATATTAGTGAGAATAGTTCAGTAGCATGGTGAGTTTACTTACAGGCTGAGTTCCCTTGTAGCCACACTCATTTCGAAGAGCCTCCTCATACAGCCAAGTGAAGTATCGGTGCCATGAGAGGAAGTTACCAGTGTAGTGGATCGTCTGAGTTTGGTTCAGATGCACAGCAACCCAGTCATCGAAACGAGTCTTGGCACCAGCGGCGAAAGACGCAGGAGACTTGGAAGGCTTGGACTGGAGACACTTGACAGCGTCGATGTAAGACTTCTTCTCTTTCTTTGAGAGGGTGCCCCTGTAGCAAATGTTAGAGGAGATGATGCTAGAGAAGAACGGGCAGCTTACCATTCTCGTCGGACACGGACGTTGCTCCAGTTGCAGGTACTGGCACGCTTTGTCTTATCCCCAGTGAGATCCTGTGCAGTCTCATACGCGGCAGCAGCGAGATCAGCGAGCTGATCGAGGTTGGTGACCTCAGGTGCAGAGGAGTCAACGGTGGTGGCTTGGGGGGCAGCCAAAACGCCAGCGGCGTTGAGGGCCAGGAGGGAGATGAAACCAGCACGCATGATGGCAACCTTGACGAGAAAAAGAAGGGACGAATAGAAAGGGCAGGGATCTTCTTTGCAGCACCGGTGTTTGGCTTGAAGGACCAGTGAGTGAAGACTGTCTTGGATGTAGAAATGTGATGAGCTATATACTACTGTATCATCCCCTTGGACATTTCCCCTTCTCCTGCATTTCCAAGTCAAGGATTACCGCGCATAATCGTTCAGGGCCAGCTCATGGATCTTGACCTAGGGCCTATCAATTGTAGCGAGTACGCTTACATCTCTAATGGGAATACTACCCCGAGGCGAAGGCAGGGCACTCATACCCGCACA
>JAAQPG010001386.1:0-35303 GCA_013186905.1 Fusarium udum | reverse complement strand
AAATGGCTGATATCAGCCATTTTACTATGCTTGGGGATCAGGCCGAAAAATCAGGCATCAAAAGCAATAGTCTCAAAGCTGCGGTAAGGTAATTCGTCGAGAAACCCTATCATGCCCCAGTGAAAAGCACGCCATCGCAGTGGTGGTTTCATTCCGACAATAGTAATGCAGATGACAAATGCTGTATTACTATGATATCTTAATTGCCGTACTTGGCGAATTGTACTTCTGAAGACGCGGACGATGCACTCCCTCTCGGTACATGCTGCAGATCACTTGACCCTTCTCCCTCTAAACTACCCCGATCACCATGGCCCGGATACCGTTCACTACGGACTGATATCTCGGTTGTCTTGACCAGACTCGACTCATTGCCGAATACACGATGACTCTCTTCGCCCTTCCCAACACGAACCTCATAGTCTCCGGTAATGGTTCCCTGAGGCCCAGTATGTTTCCGCCGGTCGCGATTCAATGTCTCCAAGCCGACATCGTCATGATGTGTAGCATTGTGACTACGACCATAAGAGCTCTCGTTCCTTCCGCGTGTAAGTTCGACAAGACGGTTGAGGATGCTGAACTCGAGCTTGAGCTTGACGCTGTATACGAGTGGCTTCCAGGCGGTCTGGATGTCGAATAGGTTCGCGAATTCGAGGGCGAGAATGGACACGTCGAGGAGGATAACGAGGACGTTGACGATGAGGAGATGGTTCAATACCATGCGTGTCTTGGTGTTGCCGACACTCTTTTCGAGTCTGAGACGCTTGCTCGTTTCCCAGACGTAAAGACCCGAGATGATGAGTTCTTGAACGAAGAAGACGCTTAGCTGGATCTTCTCGAAGACCTCATACGGTTTCTGGAAGGGCTCCGGGTTCGACGATCCAACACCATAGACAAGGATGATTATAGGGAGATGCAACCAGGTCGCATTGAAGATGATCATATACAAAACCATCCTCAACCTCTTCTGGTTATGCATAACAATATGCAACCTCGAGTACAAAACAACAGACTGTCCCGTAATCATAGTACACCACCCAATAAGTATAAGCGTCGAGTAAAGATACGTCTGCGCCGACAGCGACAAGTGCAGGATGAGGTATCCTGTTCCATTAAAGGCAATGCCCCAAGTCGCGATGACTAAACTCCAAAAGTAAAGTCCGCTGCGCTTCTTGAAGCTGCCGAAGATGTAGGCGTTGAGCTCGAGGACATTGTAGAAGGCGATACTGATGAAGACGCAGATCACGATTGCGACGGCGCCGTTTTTGGTGTTGTCGGCCATGTCATTTCGGGGCGGTGATGGGACGGGGATAGAGAGCGATCGGCAGACGGGGGGATGAAATGAGTGAATTGAATGGAAGCGATACACTGCGTCAGCAGTAACGGGGTTTAAAAAATGACAGAACCAACAGCAAATTGTTGGCTGCAAAGGTCTTAAGTAAAAAGGTCAACACCATCTTTTCTCAACGACCTTCTTGTCTCCCTCCAGTGGCGGTCTCACCACCAAGTTTCCTCCTTCCATATCACGCAACTGACAAATTCCATGCTAAGCTCATTTGGTGAACTGGATCTTTTGCTCTGTTAAAGTTCATGGTTTGGCAGTTTTGGCTAATCAAACTCAAACTCTATTTTTCTGCAGGTTGGTTACATCCCTGCCTCAGCTGTCGAAAGGGTACTCCGTACATGGGCTGATGCGACGTGATCGTCGTCTTTCTCCTCTGTACGGACAAAGAAGAAGTAAATTATCAAGGGTATCGTTACCAATGCAGTGGTCAAGATGAGATGAATCCTGAGATCTGACATATCTGCATCTTGCGTTGTTCAAAAGTGAAAGGATCGTCAATTCGCTCACGCATCATCTCGGAAAGTTCCTTCGCCATATGCCGCAAAAGTGCGTCACACCTTGTTTTAACACCTACTCGATTGAGCAAGTCGTAGTGTTCACAACAGGGTCCTTTCCAAGCGCAAGCCACAATCTCAGCTGGTGTCTAGAAGACCTCCAATCGCAATGCTGTCCCTCACACTCGTGTCCGTTATTCAGCGGCAGTTTCGGTCGGCGATTAATAATAACAACCCTTATTGTTGAGAAATGTGCCGCTGCCAAGGAACTGGAACCACATTATGTAGTTGTGGCGTGGATGCAGGTTATAGGAGGTTACGTTGATGTTGGTCGTTGGTTCAGTTAGACATTGATTCCAATGCCCCTGTAAGCAGGGTTGTTACCGATTCTTCCAGGGCACTTCCCTTCTTTTCTCCCGATCAGCCCTGTCCGGAAGACACGTCCAGATCCCCGAGTCAGTCTAGAACTCGTTCAATCGTAAGTTATTCCTCCCCTGCTCGATGGACCAACATCTGCTTCCCTATCCTTTCCCTCTTGGCTACGCTACTACGTAAGTCTCCCAAACTCTAAACATGCTAATTTCCCCACATTCTACTACCTCGATCCCCAGTGCCGAAGCGCTGATTGACCCGCGTAAACCGGCGGCCCACGCTAGCTTAAGCTTAACGCTGCAGATCTTGCACGTTCTTGGAGTACAACGCCGAGACAATCCTCGTTAATGCCTCGTCGCTGTCATTTCAGGCGGAGATGATGAGTTCGCCGTGACTGATTCATTGCGCATATTAAAAGTGTCTCACGCAGCTCCATCCATTACCTGTCACACCAAGCATTCATTCGTCATGCCTTCTACCATTTCTGTACTTGCTGCGGGGGTTCTCGTGCCCGTTTTGGGCGCTGTGGCTGCTAAGCTTCCTTCTACGGCCCAGATTATTGACCAGAAGTCGTTCAATGTCTTGAAGGATGTGCCGCCTCCTGCAGTGGCCAATGACTCTCTGGTATGTCACTGCAGCCTTGTTGCCGACTGTTACTAACGGTTATGAGTAGGTGTTTACTTGGCCTGGTGTAACCGAGGAGTCTCTGGTTGAGAAGCCATTCCATGTCTACGATGAAGAGTTTTACGACGTCATTGGAAAGGACCCCTCTTTGACCCTCATCGCAACATCGGACACCGACCCAATCTTCCACGAGGCTGTTGTCTGGTATCCTCCTACTGAAGAGGTCTTCTTTGTCCAGAACGCTGGCGCTCCTGCTGCTGGCACTGGACTGAACAAGTCTTCCATCATTCAGAAGATATCTCTTAAGGAGGCCGACGAGGTCCGCAAGGGCAAGAAGGATGAGGTCAAGGTCACCGTCGTTGACTCAAACCCTCAGGTCATCAACCCCAATGGTATGTTGATCAGGTAATACGTATTGACAGACGGCTAACTTTCTGCCTCAGGTGGCACTTACTACAAGGGCAACATCATCTTCGCTGGTGAGGGCCAAGGTGACGATGTTCCCTCCGCCCTGTACCTGATGAACCCTCTCCCTCCGTACAACACCACCAGTAAGTCGCATGCACTCACAAGACAATTTCTGAAGCTAACCCTAACGAAGCCCTCCTCAACAATTACTTCGGTCGCCAATTCAACTCCCTCAACGATGTTGGCATCAACCCCAGGAACGGTGACTTGTACTTCACCGATACCCTCTACGGTTATCTCCAAGACTTCCGTCCTGTTCCTGGTCTACGAAACCAAGTCTATCGCTATAACTTTGACACCGGCGCCGTCACTGTCGTCGCTGATGACTTTACCCTTCCTAACGGTATGTCTTTCATTAACTGGCAGCGTACACGCAACTAATACGTCTCAGGTATCGGCTTTGCTCCCGACGGCAAGAAGGTTTATGTCACCGACACTGGTATCGCCCTCGGCTTCTACGGACGCAACCTCTCTTCTCCCGCCTCCGTTTACTCCTTCGATGTGAACCAGGACGGTACTCTCCAGAACCGCAAGACCTTTGCTTACGTCGCGTCTTTCATCCCCGATGGTAAGTCTCCTCAGCTCCCCTGCGATGTAATGTACTGACCACTCTAGGTGTTCATACCGATTCCAAGGGCCGCGTTTACGCTGGTTGCGGCGATGGTGTTCATGTCTGGAACCCCTCTGGCAAGCTCATTGGCAAGATCTACACCGGAACTGTTGCTGCTAACTTCCAGTTCGCTGGTAAAGGAAGGTTGATCATTACTGGACAGACAAAGTTGTTCTATGTCACTCTAGGGGCTTCGGGTCCCAAGCTTTATGATTAGATTTGCTTCTGAGGCACGTCAGCATCATGTATAGAACTCTATCCAGAGGTTCCCCCTTATGCTATCTTCGTGATTTCCCCATACAATTTAATCCATTTTCATCCTGACTAGAGTGGCAACTGTCTCGCGCCAAATGCCAAGTACATTAATGCACAACATACTATTGCCGAGCTCTTTTATTCATGATCAGTCGCTTAGGGACGATTTAATCCTGCGAAATATTGCTATTTCACAAAGCATACCAATCTGAGATACTGTGCAACTAGCCTGCAGCCGCAAAAACATGGAAGGCCTCGTTTTCCTTCTGTCCAATGATCTTGCCATACAGACACATAGCTGAAATATGCGCCATGTACTCTGGCTATCATGGTTACATTATCAATTTATCCGACTGGGCGGCTCTATAGCCTAATTTCTCCGCTGACGATTTCTTAAACATTCTCATTGAACAATTATTTATCCAACTTTCTGGATTCTTCGTACACCACTGTACTTGCAAAAAACGACCTTCATCTTCAGAACGTCATGGTGCGCGGAGATCCTCCCCCAGCTCCATATGAGTGCCCTCACAACAGCCCCAAGATTAAAACTGAGGTCACTGATTTCGATTTCAGTGGGCAGAGCCTGACAGACGATACAGGCCAGACGCTGGTCAATCGCACATATGCAAGTACTACATGGAAAACGGTTCTGCAGCCTGAAGACTCAGCAGTCTATGCCTGCAGGTGGATGTAGAGCAACCCCTTTCTACTCTCGTTCAGGATGCATATCTAACAAATGTGACTGCCACTTAAGCCATCTAGAGGCGGGCTACTCTTTGTTCCCTAAGTTCATGGTAATTAAAATCTGGCTTGATCATACACTGTACTAATAACCCCTCTAAGACTGTAGTTCACGATCTGCTTCGGAACTACAAGCCAACTGAGACCAACAGGACTCTCATGACTCTACAGAAATTCCAGAAGCGGCATGAGATCATGGGATCCCATGGCCCAGACTTTCGCCCAGCCTTTGTACCACTTTACGACTACGATCAGAGTACAGCCTTGGGAGATGCTGTTGAGCCAGATCTACCTAAATCCGATTTTACAGCGTTTGTTTCAATACCCATGATTCTTTTCCACGAATCCAGCTCTCAGAGTTTACCCCAGAGAAGCCACAAAGCCAAGACCCTTCTACAATATTATTACAGGTTTGACATAACTGATTTTGCAGGATGGGATTCTCCCTTCGATCCGTCCACAATTCTAGCAGGACGGCGGACCCCATATGTCAGGGAGTTGTGGTGTTTAGCGGTTGATAAGAGTATGAAGCAAACCTGGCCTCACATGCTACCTGCTGACTTAACAGAAAACCTAATCACATTATCTTGCCTCAGAGCGAGCAGTATCTGGCCATTGGCAGATCAAGTGCCACAATCAACCTTTCTTTTCCCACCCACGGCACAATCCGCATTGGTCGAGTACTTTCATGAGGAGCAAGACAGTCTTCCTGTCCGGGTGACGAGGCTGCTTGCAGCGAAAAACAAGAAAATAGCAATAGGCACAATTGACAGACTTGGAGTGCTCGGCTTTACTATTTCTGCTCTTGTCCCAGGAGGCTGGGTATTGGATCAACTATTCGAAGCCATGCAGAAGTACATCTTCGGAATCAACTGTATGGAACTATCGAGAATCTACTCATTTTTAGATGCACTTTTCCATGCTCTTGGGGTGCGTTGGTTCCTGTGTCTATCAATTTAGATAATGTCACTGACAAGTCATAGACAGATGTATCACCGGAACTAGCAGAGCTCGAACTCCGGGGGGCTTACGTGGCTGCGGGCAACAGGGGCCAAAACAGAGTCCACTAATCTAGCTAAGCTCATACAAGCGCCATAACCATTTGATACTTCTGCCAATTGCGATGGTCAAGTTGGGGACGCGCCGGAACCTGATCTCAACTGTTTTGGTGTGCTTTACATAACTGATACGAAGAGTACCCAATCCCTTCCCAGCTGATGGAGCGGAAGGTATTGACCCTAGCGGTATCACCAGTAGATCAATGGATTAATCTTAAGATAAATTTCTCTTTTACATCAACTACTCTCACAGTATCAACAATAAGGGTTCTCTGATCGGCGAGATTATGCACTACTTAGATAAATCTCGCAATTTCGGCATCTCACAGCTCGAGAATGAGAACTGAAAGGTCTAGCTCGAATATATCCATATCAATTTCACCTCATTCCATATCTACAAGAGGTCTGAAATATTGGCGCCTGCGTCTTGGACATTGTTCGCCCATTTGCCAGGGGTAGTCTGTTCAACGGGTCAGTTAACATCGCAACTAACAGTCTGATCCCACTTACCTGAAGGTAGAGAACACCATCTTCAATAACAGATTCGTTATAATTGCCCTTTTTCAATACGCTCACAGTACGGAGGGCAATCTCGGCTTTGCTGACGACATCAAAGAACCCTTCTTGAAGCATGTCATCACCCGGAAACTTCTGCGACTCTAACTGCGAGACAAGTCCATTGAAGTAACCGTGAACGGCATTTCCAAAGTTGTTTTCCCAGTGCTTTATAAGTGTAGTGCCAGGATTCTCGCTCTCGGCTTTGAGCGCCGCATAGTTCTCTTCCAGCCGAGGGTCGAGCTTGACCGGTTGACCAAGGATCTTGGCAACTTTGGCTTCGATCTCGCTCTTGCTTGGATACCAGTACTTGGCTAGTCCTTCCTCAGCAACGAAGCTCAGGCTGTTTCCACCACTGATAGAAGCATCATTGAGAGCCTTCTTCAGGTTGTTATCGGCGACAGCTTCGCTGATGTTTGAGCCTAGACCGGTGGGAGCTACGAGGATTCGGAGCTTGCCGTCCTTGATATCGCAAGAACAGTATTTAAAGGTCGCGGAAGGGTCGACTTCGATGGTCAGGACGTGAGCGGAGGCAAGGGTGTTGACGTTGGACTTGATGGACTCCTGAGACCAGTCAAGGCAAGTGGTAGCTCGAGAGATATACCTAGAAAGTTATCAGGATCAAGGGGTAGACAGGCATGGATATTGAGTAGACGTACTCGTTAAGCATACTTCCAAAGCTGTTCTTGTCATATGACGACTCTGCATACGGATAAATTGACAGGGGGTCAACATCGATGGTCCAGGAAACACCGAGGAGAGCTTTCGAGAGCTTAGCTTCGAGATTTGGTTTCTCTTGCTCAAACTGATCTCGGACTTTTCTGCGTCAGTGGGAGAATGCATATACGCATGGTCTATACTTACCGTTCTTACGAACCATCAGAGATAGCTTATCAGCACGAGGGAGCGACATCTTGTCAGCAAGATCACTGATGTTTGATACAATGTTTCGAAAGCTGTCCATGGAGAAAGAATAGGAGTGTAACGGATGAGTGAGTTGGTATGATGGTAGATGGTCTAGGTGCAGACTTTATAGTCTGTTGAACCCAAACACGAAACCATAAGTAAGTGCTGGTTTGATAGAGAGAAAACGGTAACGAAGATCATAGCCCAATGCAGGAATCGCCGTGAAGACAACAGAACTTCCCACTCATTCTTCCTCCATGGAGAACAATACCGACCAGAGAAAAGGGGAGACGGCATACATACCTGGCCTGTGCCAGCATGCGGTTCTGGAGTCCTTCGTGAATAGAGCTAGTGGCGATTCGTAAGGCGACCAGCCAGGCGGAATTGATCCGCCAGGTTATCTTAGTGTAGGGCTAGCCTGCAGCCACTTTTCACTAATTCGACGCGCTATACCTAACGGTCAGTGGGGTTAAAGCTCCGCGTCTGCCGAACTTCCGCTCGCACGTAGTTGGGTGAGATTTCTATGGCCAGGCTATCCGGAACTTACGGCTGGAAAGTGGATTTGGGACTTCGGTACAGTATACCACTGGTCAACTCCGTATAACTAACCACTCATCTGTCTCGTATGTGTCAATGAGATAAGCTATCGTCTCCGGCGTGATTGAGACTGCAAGATGCTTCGTTTCGCTCCTTGAATGTCACCACGCATATCTGTACGATCTATGTTAAGTAGAAAGGCCACCGGGTTCGCTTTGCAGTTGTAAAGCGGTGGAATGGTGCTTCCGAACAATGCATAGATTACCTCGCTGGCCGTAAACTCAGGCTTCAGGCTACAGATACAAATGATAAGACCGTGATATTGCGTAACGAATCGGTCCAATCAGAATCCAAGCATTGATCTCACCGAACCTTGATGAACAAGCTTTTTTAAAAACAATCTAACACGTATTAGGAATGCATTGCGACATATCGAGCAAAGCGGAACTGCGTAGGGCGACTGACAGCCACAACACTCATGGCAATAGACACATAAGAGTGGCTCGCATCAAAAGCCGACCATCTACCACCAAATCCAGTCTCGTGTTTTATCCCTGCCCTAGCGCGGTAAGGGGAATCACGTCAGTCGCCCCAGATTCATCGATGATCAGAGTTGCCAAGCTTCGTCCTTGGCTAGGCTATCTCCCTTTCCCTGTCTCCGCTAAAGAGACGCTACATTAATGAACCTCCCACATTCCGTCTTGGCTCGATTTCGTTCCATGTTGCAGGGAAGCGGTAGTGAAATACCCAAATGAGCCAAGTTCTCTGGGCTGGTTCAAGCTCTCAGCCAGATCACACGGAGCAGGTCGATCTATTCTTCTGCTCTTCTCACGTAGTAAATCTAGTACCCCAACCGTAGCGAGAGCAAAGCGGATTACAGAGTAAAGCGAATCAAGTATGCGGGCCAATCTTTGTTAGCCCTTCCACGCGCAAATATTCCGCCGTAACCGCCGAGCGTGCATCAGGCCTCTTAGCCTTACGGGGTCGGCCACGTTCAGGGCGCAGTGCTATCCGCGGGTGGCGCTTCAGCTTTACCGAAACTTTGTGGGCTGATACGATGCTGATCAAACTGTCTTGCGGGCGCTCATACCAGTTTCTACTCCAGCCGGTCGTAGTTTGTGGCCGTGGCATTGGCTTATAGCCGTTCTCAAGTCTACAACTTGCTCTACTGATTCTAGCTTGTGGACACCGTCCAAGACGGCACAGACGCTGATGCGCTCGATCTCAAGGTGCTAAGTATGGCTCTGCCATCGTGCCGTAGCTGGAAGCCCAATAAACAATCTTGATAGCGACATGTCCAAAATACGGACTAGATTTTCGGACGCTAGACGGCTTCTCGGCACATGCCCCTTAACATCAGTGCACATCGCCCACTTCTGACGCCAATCTATGGGTCAACATTGGCCTTGACTAGAATAGATGTGACCACTGCTTGACAAACCCCAAGTTTATATCTATCACGCTTGTCGGGGTTGAATGAAACGCCGAAGCCGGCCTCTTCGATGGGTATTTCTTCAGTATCCATATCGCCACTGACAATCCGAACTCCGACCAGCTCTAGCCAATAATTGGAGGTTTCTCTGGCATTTTTCCCAAGAAAAGTGCCCACTTCACCCTCGATAGGCCTTGTCGATTCACCATTCTCGTAGCCAGAATGCTAACAACAACAGATGATAGCATTTAATTAACTAGACTATTGGAGCCTCGGATAGTAAGCAAAGTCTCGTAAGTTCTAGAATGTGCTTCATGTTCAAACGCGAGTCTGCAGCCCTATTCCATCAAAAGCTCTCTTTTACCGAGGACGAAGCCAGAAGCAATGCGTATCAAGAGCTACGACGTCCTCTCAGAACAGCACTGCTATCAAGGTAGAGCCACCAATTATTGCCTCGCATCCATGTAGTGGCAAAGTTGTTGCGGTGGTACCATACAAAGCCATAAAAAGCCGACAACGGTGCCCATGATGCGATTGAAGGACACTGCGATGACGCTACCCCTGACGCGATGCGCTGATCGGAGCACATCGGCAGCGTAGACGTAAAAGATACAGTAGTAGATACTTGTGCAGTAAGTTGGGATACATCCTTACCATAAAGGGCTCTTTTACTTTCAGCAGAATCCAGTATATAAGGAAAAGTGCCAGAGATACCAGTGAATGATGCCAATGAAGAGGGCCATACCCGAAATAGAGCCAAAGCAGCGAGATGCACCGCGATCCTATAAATCGGAGTCAAGGTCTCATATCACGATAGGGCCTTGCCAGACACTCTGATCGACGGATAAGCCCTATCCATTGGCCAGCATGATCCTATAAATTCTCATGTAGAAACATCACTCGCGAATGGTGAGGAGATGTAAAACATTAGATAAGCCAAACCCAGGACTGTCCACGACAGCCAGACTTCAGAGAGTTTTTAATATTATATAGCATGAGGGGGTCGGGTAAAGCTGACAAAGGGACTATTGTATGGCTATCCACCCCATTGACAATTGGAGTCTTGTCTTCTTTCCACTTCTTCTGCTTGTATGTACGATAACCATGATGAGAGAAGTGGATGCTTTTGTATTATCTTGTGGCCACCCACATTCCCCAAGCTAACATATCGAGGTTCTTACTAGACATCTACCAGAAGCAGCTATTCTAAAGGGTGACTTTGGCGGACAGAGAAGGTCCTTGTTATCAAGAAGCCTAGAACTGGGCATGACATCACCTATTAAGATTGGAATTTCCCCAGGATCCATCAATTTTAACACAGACGGTATCTATACAAAGACCGGTTCCTTCATCCACCGCTATGGCTTCCCTTCATTAAGGGTCGTTGTTCCAGCAACACCAAGGTAATATTACTGCCGCTCGGTGCTATAGGTTCAGGGTAACTTGTCCATGTAGAGTAGGTAGAAGTGGAGAGGCATTGAGAAAAGCAGTTTCGAATGTGATCGGCTATTCTTGCCGGTTTAATACTCCCCATAATAGTGACCCCACTTGTTGTTGTACCCCATGCATGTCAGGTTTGACAAGTCAGTGAATTACGTATGCGTTTGTGCTCTTCCACGAGCTATCTAACTACGTGGTTTACAATGGACTTTAATTTATCCGGATAGCCCACTTGGTTCCTGTCTATCCAATACCACACGATGTTCAAGTTTGTGTAGAAAGTACAAACAGCACGACGACCAGGCGTATACTGGGTAGTCTATTGAGAACCAAGGTACCCGTAGACATGTCGCTATCGACAGTTTCTACTATACATGGATGCAAAGCAGCTAAGTTTTTTATACGGGTATAATGCCTACCGCTCATTATTAGCTAGAACCCCAACGGCCCTGCGACGGGTATCTAGCTACCGTGTTGTAGCTTATCCTACCTGTAGTAAGTTGCCAGCTTCACCGGAGCTATGGTATATACCGTCAGCGAAAAGGGCTGGTAGTAAGTTAATGTTTTAATGAATACCTTTGCCAGCCAAGGCAACAGATGTCGGGAGCCCAGTTTGAGCATATAATGTTCACGTTGACGTTAGTTACCCCATTCAAGATGCAACTTCATCATACTGATATGGAGCTTAAGTTCCACAGAGAAATATATAAATCAATGCTGGTCTACTCGAGCCTATTCCATCTTACCCTTCAGAACAACCCTCTCATATCTCATTAGTATATCACATATTACGTCTAAGATGAAGCTTTAGTTCCCTTGCCTTTCTTCCACCAGTTCTAGCTGCTTCTTGGGTAATGTACGCTGATTTGAGACGTGATAGATATCTGACCTCTTTAGTAGACCTGCACCACTCCTGCGGGTACTGGAGATCATGGCTGTTGCTCTGATAGCAGTGGAACATTTGATTCTTGTGCTGCGGTATGTGACTCCTTTCCTGTTCCTTGCCTTATGCTAACGCATGTTTCAACCGAAGAGTAACCCATGCACGGATAATGTAAACCCATGTACAGACCTTGGCCCGGGACTTGCAAGCTGCACTTAGGAATATTCAGGGGTTAGAGACTTGGTTAGTTAACGACAAATCAAATATATTAGCTATATAGTAGCTATGTTTAAGAAACGGATCTTAACAGAGGTGATATAATATCTTATAAGCTTGTTTCTTATAGACTTATTTTGTTTTATTTATATACACTTGTGTTTTAACTGAATATATATCTAAATACTATATAGGTATCTTACTTACTATATTTGTAGTATAAGAGGTTTAGTTTGCGTATAATTAAAGTGGCATGGAATAAGGCACTTGAAATGTAATTAGCTATTGCTACGCTACTGGGAGATAACTAAAGCGTTATCTCCACATTTGTGAGTCGGTTAGATTTGACCATACCAGGGACAAACCTTGTTCTCAGTCGCTAATATGTAAATCCTTCAATTACGCGTATTGCCATGCAAGCTTTCTAGCTACCTTACTGAATGACGCACGGTACCCAGTTAGACAAGTTGGGGTCTGTCGTAAGTTGGCAAGGTTGATCGATCCGATGTAATGAGAGCCAATATACAGAGTAAAAAGCTTAAGATCCACCACAGTAATTGAACTGATGACTTGTACAGGAACAAGGTGGATAGACCGATATCAAGCTTTTCATAATGATTCCATTGCCCATGAATGAATTGATCTTCTGGAAGTTTAAATCGATCTCTGCTGTCTTGTGTACCAGCTGAGAACCACCAAAGGTTTGGCCTTTGAACAATCCTGCTGACTAATATATGCCTATTGTATGCTACATATCTACAATACCGCATAGAGATACGTTGATAGTATAGCTACCTTAGCAAGCAAAATCCCATGGCTTAGAAATGAGTCTCTACCAATTCAACACTCCTAGCCGTACCTGCCCCTTTGTCGATAGTCCGAGTTGCCGGTGACAAGCGCCAAGCTATAGATACGAGGTGAAGTTGGGATTAGCTGCTCCATATGAGATTCAACTCCTTTGAGCAAGGACCAAGATCAGGCAGGGTGCCCATAGTATGAGGTCTATACAAAGCTCCTCGTCTCGTCAAAGCTGTCGCCGTCTCTTCTTCCCTCTCACCATCACATACTACATCACTCCGCATCCACTAACTACATAATGAGACTGCAATTTCTCCTCTTTGCCCCAGCAGTTCTTGCTTGGTGGGTACGTATTGGTCTTTCACAATATGGTGCATCTCTTGACAGATCTATAGAACTGCGAGCTTCCTAAAGGTTCTGGTGATGTCGGCCGCTGCATTGATGGTGTCACGGGTAACTGGGATGCTTGTTCGGCGGTATGTTTTCCTTTTTCCTCGCTTGTCTTTTCCACTGCTAATATTCTTTGCGTGTTCAGAGTCACCCTTGCCGAGTCCAAGGAAATGGGTGCAGCCCTCAAGGCAGCCGAATCGCAAATTGCTCTTAAGAGAATGTCATGATCTTGTGTCATTCTTTGGGCAGATGATATGAGATACATCCTTCAACTGATGGTGATTCACGATCTTGTTGAGGCTCGGGGAGGCATGTTATGAAGTCGTCGTCAATATTAAAATGCCAGCCCGTCTATGGGAATATTGAATGAATTCTCCACGCTTCTTCCTATCCATCCAAATTACATCCCATCTTGGTCAATATCTGTCTCATGTCCACATACACATTATTCACATCTCATGTCTCGAATTCGTCGCATCCAGTTCAACAGGAGGATAGTGCGGCGGCGGTGATCCGTAAGCCAAAACTGATCCCGCATTCTTTGTATCCTCCTTTGTCTCCAACTCAGCTGTCGGCGGCGTAGCCCTCTTTCTTCTTCTCCATAGATAAAACGCCGCTCCAATAATCGCAAGCCCGACTACTCCAACTCCAGCTCCAATGCCAGCTTTGGCACCAGTCGATAGTCCTCCGCTGGAAGATTCGTTTGAGAATGATTCATCTGTACCAGTCTCTGCCGGTGACGAGACTGTCTTTGTAGATCTTGTTGATCCAGAAGACAAGGATAGGTCCTTTTCGCGGTAGTTGAGCTGGATCATTGGTGCGAAGATGGTGATCCCATCGATAGACACAGTGCTGGTTTCATCTGTGACCGTGGCTGGAAGGGTGAGCCAGTTGAGAACAGTCTTTTGCTTTGAGCATGATGCGACTTGTAATGATCCTCTGGAAGCGATGGTTGTGCATGTTTGTGGCCCGCCGGGTTGCGCGCAGGTATATCCGCTATTACCGTCAGTTTCCCATTAAAGCCAAAGTCAAAAAACCCTTACGATGGACAGCATCCTATCACCCTCTCGTCATCTTGTATCGAGAACTGGAAATTGAAGTTTCCGGTCTGAGGACCCGTCGCGGTACAAGCCTTTTCGTAGCCTTGAGGGCACTCGAACGCGGGAGAGTAGAAGCCCCAGCCATTTACAGCATTTCCAGCGGCGATCGATGACTTTCGCGGCGGCCAACAGTCTGTATCGTCTAGCACGCCTTGCTACGAAGTTCCGTCAGATCAAGTTCGACGCGTAAACAAATATCGACCTACCGTGTTGTCCTGGTTATTCCCGCACGTCTGGCCTTGCCAAGCATTGGTGCATGTCGAGCAATCGGTGACTGGCACAGTACATCGGTCAGGGTACTTCCACTCTGTTGTGAAAGGGCCCAAGTTCGTTCGTGCGCTTGGCATGGCGGTCGTCGTACACGGTGTTTATATGGAGGATAAAAAGAATGCGACGAGATCTTCAGGACAAGAAATGGCGAAAGAAAGGTAAAAGAATTGACCAAGGGGAGAAATCGGAACAAGTCAGCCCATCTGTCACCCCTGTTAGTCCCGTCTTACTGCTCACACCTATTTCCCTGTAGAGGCACTGCAGGCTTACTTGCGTCTACCTCATCAACGGTATGGCCAATAAACAGCATTGCTTCTTTTTTCAAGCTTTTCTGGCTAGCAACAGCCAACGAAAGCTGTCATCACCGCAGGGATTGGAAGGGCGTTGCCGTTCTGGTGAAAATACGGCCCCCAAATACTGGAAGGATTTGGCCAACCTTGCAGATACGGAACCACATGGCTGAGTTATGTTGGCTATGTCTCTCAGCCATTCACAAGAATATTTGTCAAACAGCCAATCGCAACATCGTATCATCTCGCCATCCCTGTCTTGCACGTCTCACTGGGCTGATTCCAAGGCTATGCCAAATCCTTCTGTCATTCGTGCAGCATTCAATATTAGGTGAGCTCCATTCTAGACTCGACTAAGGGCTATCGAAGCAAGACACTTATCAGTAATCATCGATGTCTTTCGCCCAGGGTTTCCCTCTGCGCTGTGTCCCTAGAATAAACTCAAATTGACCAAGCTTCGATCTGAGATATCTTGGCAACGAGTAGGTGTGGCAAGCCTGTAAATCATCCCGTCTTTGAAACATTGACCGTGATGGTATGTGAACTGCCAGGAGATCGCTGAAGAGTTCCAAGAGAGATACGAAGACGATGTGCGGCATCACTGGAAGGAAGGCTGATTTCCTGCGGTAGATCATTCCCCCAAACGAGTACGCAGTCGCGCAGTTCATGCAGGTAGTACTCCTCTCCGTACGAACTGTAGTATCCATCGACGCAGTTCATTATGCTCCCATGTCTCTCCGTATCCGTGGAGTTGTAGATACACATCCATGGTTTCAGATCCTCAGGTGACGAACCCGCTGCTAAGCCGCAGACTACATAGATCCGATAGATAAGGGTTTTGGCAGTATCAGCCAGCTGAAAGTTGAGAAAACCAGTGAACTTTTCGCTCCTGTCCGTAAGGAATTCCTGACGAAGAGTGTCCCATAAATCTGCTGGCTTTGCCGCGAAAGAAACGATCTTGAATCCAGGACAGATATTGAACTTCGACGCGATATTCATGTCGAGACGCGTTGTCAAGTCAGTGGAACCAAATGACGTGACGTGTTTCCGAATAAAGATCTTGTGGCGTGGACCCGCCCATAACAAAGAATCTCGTGTTTCGAAGAGTTCATAAGGTCGGCTACGGACAAAGCCATCAGCCGTCTTTGTAAGGTAAACTCCGACCTTTAACATATTCCAATTGTCATCCGGTATTATGCACGCGAGGTTGAGGACGTATTCCTTGTTCTTGCTCTCACCAAGGAATGTCTCCAGTCTAAGGCCCTTATTCGTCATGCTAAATTCGTGCCCGTATCTCATCGTCGAAGCACGGAGGAGATTTCGACAGTGTGCGAACTCGGAGGGTGCTAGAGCGAGGATACCGCGAAATCCTTGTGGTCGAAATATTTCTAGATGTTTCCCTTCGTGTAAACTGACTTTCCATGCAAAGATAGAGAGGTCAGTTGTTTCTTTGATGATTTCCTCTTGAAGTCTGCCAAAGGCTTTGGTCCCTTCTCCATAGAGCATTGGCATGTTGACACCGAAGATCCCGAGGAGGCAGTATGCTAGATCCTCTACTCTTGTGGTCTCTCGGTTTGCCGCCCATGACATGCGCTTCGCAACTGGTATGGTCTCCAGAATAGCGTTGTCTTCTAGAACTGCAATGTCAATACCGGTGATGCCTGAGATTCTGCCTTGCAACTCTGCTTTGGTTCCCCGGTAATTCCAGGCACTGTCATAAAACTCAAGATTTCGTGAAGCAATCAGTTCCTGCAGTGTCCATCCTCTGGTAAACCATCGACAAGACGACAAGCCAGAAAGCTGGTCATCCTGCGGGCCGCGATGAATATTCAAATCTTCGAGGTGAGCAAAGCAAACTTCTGAGAGCTTGTACCAGTTGAACATGGAGTTTATAGCCTCAGCCAGCTCTGCGCTGCTCCTCTTGTCAACACAGCAAGTGTCGACCCATGCATATGCAATCCCCATCTCTTTTGCCAATCTGCAGGTGTGTATAATCTTGACATAGCCTTTCTTCGCTTTCTCCTCGCCCTTCATCATGTCTTCGAATGTAACTTCATCTTCACCCCAGGTATGTGACAGAATGGCATAGGGAGTTGATGATATGTTCTTGTCCTCCAGAGCGATTGTCGTAGTATTGATGAGCCACATGACTGCCCTTGGCACAATTTCGAATATCCACAAAGCGGCAAAACTTTATCTGTACCTGAGACTCGAGCCTCTTTCTTGGTAAATTGAAAAAGATAGCTTTGCACTAGATTGACATGAGAAGCGGGGTTGGATTCAGCTGACAGCTGAGGTATTTCAGGTCATCGGAAAATAGTCGGCATGAAGATGACCAAAGCACCAGGCCATGGCTGTACGAGTATTACTGATGACTCAAGTCGCTGTTACACATTTCAGCCAAGTATATCAGGAGTTTTAAAGAGACCTGACGGTTGCACATCATCAAGGTCCGTGATTCAGGGTAGTATTGTCAAGTTAGGCGACACATAGGAAATAATTAGCACTGATCGATGTAACATTATCTCATCTCCAGAGAAGGAAAAAAGCAACCGTCCAATAAAAACTTATCCTATTGTAGATGCGAATCAATCTCGAGTTGATAATCGAAGATTGTCTGAGATTACCAAGCTTCGTGGAGTATTACCGATAATGGCAATTCACAGCGGCTCTCTAGCTTCCAAACTTTGCCGCTTTCCAGGCTAGCGCAACCATCAACTCATCGTAGCCGAGATCCCTTCATTGGCTCCGTTGAATTAATATGAGGTAACAAGATCGATTCTATGGGTCCAGAATTAGGAAGAATTTTCGGTGGAGAACCAAACATGAAGTCATAAGAAGCATTCCCCAGAATCTCCATCTCTTGGCTGTTCACTTGGCATTTCTAAATCTGCAGATATTCTTAGCCAAGAGATCTTGCCAAGTAGTTTTACTTGGCGAAGCGATATGTTTGCTGAAACGGAGAGGTCTGAGGTTGCTCGTAGCAATGAGTCGTCTGGTATGTTGCCATTGGGAGGGATGATGAGAGGTGAAGTGCTAATTGAGATAGAGCAACCGATAATTGTCCAATGGAACGGCCCAAATGATCCAGAAAATCCGTACAACTGGTCCCGCAAGAAGAAATGGTTCGCCGTCGGTCTTGGTCTCTTCGCGACATTCATCTCAATGATGAACGGGACAATCATCACTACAGCACACGAAGCAATTGGCGAGGACTTCAACGTCAGCGACGAGAACTTTCCGCACTCGTATTGGCCCGTGGCATCATGGGGACTGGGCGGTGCGTTATTCTCACTTGTTTTGCTTCCGATCATGGAAGACTTTGGAATGAGACTTGTGTTTCTACTCGTGTACACTGTCTTCCTCTGCTTTCTCATTCCTGTTGGAGTTGCGCCTAACTACGCGACTTTGATCATCACTCGCTTCTTCAGCGGTGGATGCTGCACTATCCTCGCGAATGCAGTAGCCGGCATCATTGGCAATGTTTTCGCCACAGATCGAGCTCGAACAATCCCCACTGGGTTGTATATCATGATCTACCTAAACGCTAGTAGTCTTGGACCCGTCATTGGCGCTGCTATCTTCCAATTTCTGCCCTGGCGATGGATTGGCTACATCGAACTCATCTGGACAGGTGTTTTCTTCCCAATCTTCATACTGGCGATGCCTGAAACACGAGGTTCGGCGATATTAACTGCTAGAGCGAAGAAGTTAAGAAAGCAAGGGAAGAATGCGTACAGCCAGAAGGAACTTGAGTCAAAGTCGATTCTTCACGACATATGGACGAGCATTCAGCGACCACTATACATGCTTTGCACCGAGTCGGTGGTCTTCATCTCAACGATTTGGACTGCCTTCAGTCTTGGAGCGATCTACGTTTTCACACAATCTGTTGAGCAAGTCTTCACAGCACTGTACGGATGGAACGCCATTGAAGCCGGCTACGTTCAAGCTGCGATCGTCATCGGGGAAATTCTCGGCTTTGGTCTATGTGTTCTAACAAACAACTGGTATTACGCTTCTGCGTCACGTAACAAAGAAGCGCCCGGTACACCCATCCCCGAAGCTCGACTCTACGCCGCCGTAATCGGAGGTTTCATCGGCGTCACAGGCGGAATGTTCGTCTACGCCTGGACAAGCTATTCCTCAGTTCACTGGATCGGACCCGCGATTGGCCTTATGCTCGTTGGACTTGGCACCGAGGCTGTTGTCGTTAGTATCGCAAACTATCTGATCGATGCTTATAGCAACTACGCCGGGAGCGCTATTGGAGCTACAGTGCTGGGTGAGAACTTGGGCGTTGCGTTTTTACCGCTTGCTTCGAGCAGTATGTATACGAATCTGGGCTTTCACTGGGCTAGTTCGTTGTTAGGATTCATCTCGTTGGTGTTGGCGGCGGCGCCTATCGCGGTGTTTATCTGGGGTAAGGAGATTAGGGCGAGGAGTCCGTTTATGAAGTCTGCTATGTCGAAGCCTATGGAGTTTGCGATCTCGTCCTCAGAATAAGAGAGCTGGAATTGAACATCACATAGTAGTTAAGTACAAACTAAAATAGCGACTGTCACTGCATGAGCCAATATAAGACGAGCACTGAAAGGATTTAGTGAACACCGACGGTATAAAATCGTGAATCTCCTTGACCTGCCACTTTTGGCATTATTACTGCTTTGTCTCGGATCAGTCGGGTCCTTTTGTCCTTGGCCCCAAATCCTTCGCACGTTGAGTCATTCAACCCCAACATTTGCAAGGTTTGGCCCAGCCACTTTCCCTCACATTGGCTCGCTTGGTGATGGACGTAACGCCGCTAATTTGCCGATCTGATAAGCAGGATCTGATAACCAAACATCACGACCGATAGCTCCGCGCTACCTCCGTAAGCACCGCCTTTCCAGGAGGAATTGATCTCCGACCGTGAACTTTGCGTGTAATGCGGGGTATAAATATCTTCACCTTAGCAATACATCTTCAATTGGGTATGTTATTCATACTACTTTTCTTGATACAAGATGACTGCAGATGTGAAAGAACCCGTTCTTGATACTGAGCTTGGTGTACTCAACGGTACACGAGCAGATCCATACCTCGTCGCCTTCAATGAACTCGACAGCGATAATCCCAAGAACTGGCCCGAAAAACGAAAATGGGCCGTCACGAATGTCCTCTCCATAACAGGCTTCAACCGCATCCTCGTCTCTACAGTCATGGCACCCGCGCTTTCAGTCATCGCTAAAGACCTCGACATGACAGCGACTCAGTCCGTCATGGCACTGAGCATTTATCTCCTGGCCACTGCTTTTGGTCCTCTTGTCATTGGGCCCTTGTCTGAGGTCTATGGACGCAAGACAATTCTTCACGTCTCCAATATTTGGTTCCTCGTTTGGAATCTCGCATGCGGGTTCGCAAACTCGAAGGAAATGCTTATCGGTACTCGCTTCCTCGCTGGCTTTGGTGCCAGTGCTGTTTATGCCCTTGGAGGTGGAGTTCTAGGTGATATCTGGCGCCCTGACCAGCGTGGCAAGTCTCTCGGGTGGCACTCTGTCATTCCGCTCATCGGCGCCGCAACCGGTCAGTCCAAATCTCATTCCCTTTGAGCATCACGTCACTAACTCCAAAAATAAGGTCCCATCATTGGCGGCTTCATGACTGATCGGATTTCTTGGCGATGGATGTTCTGGTCTACTTCTATGTTCCAAGTCGCAATGGCTGCTATCTCATTCACAACGTTCCGCGAGACGTATGCGCCTGCAATTCTCAAGAAGCGGGCTAAGAAATTACGCAAAGAGACTGGTCAGCCATATTACACCCATGCTGAGCGAACGCAAGAGGGACATACTTTGAGAAAGGTCCTAACCCAAGCTATGACCCGTCCTCTTCGCCTTCTGGTATTCCATCCCATCATCCAAGTGGCGGCTGTAATCTCTGCTATCGGCTATGGTCTTTTATACATCGTCCTCTCAAGTTTCGCAGAGGTTTGGACGAGCCATTACGGACAGTCCGTTGAGATAAGTGGCCTGCACTACATCTCGTGTGCATTGGGTGAACTAGCAGCATCACAACTCAGTGCGCCATTGATGGACTACTGGTTCCGCAGAACCGAGCGTCGCAATGGCCAGCATTTACCAGAGAACAGAGTACCACTGATGGCCATGGGCGCATTCATAGCACCAATTGGCTTCATAATCTACGGCTGGTGCGCTGAGTTCAGAGTTCACTGGGCTTGGGTAGATGTAGCCATGTTCATCACCTGTTTCGGTATGCAGATCTCTGGTATGCCGTTACAAGCGTACCTCATCGATGCTTATCCGGATCATACGTCAAGTGCTATCGCAGCAGAGCAGTTTCCTCGAAGTTTAGCTGCGTTCTTGTTTCCGCTTTTCACGCCAAAGATGTATGCTGCGCTTGGGTATGGATGGGGGAACAGTGCTATGGCGTTTGCGGAGTTGGCGCTTGAGTTAGCTGCGCCGTTGTTGTTGTGGAAGGTTGGGGCTAGCTTACGAGCGAGGGCGACGTCGAGTCTGTAAGAACAAGTGGCTTGGTGGAAAGAGGATATTGCTACCGCTGGCTAATGGATCTTGGTATTGGTACTCTCAATTCGCATACTTTTCGTCTGGTCATCATTACTCCCATGAACCCTCCTCGAAACCAGAAGCGCCATATTCCAAGTCATTATCTTGTTTCTCCACCAGAATTAATACTCAAACCTCCATCGAGGATCAGTGTCGCCTCTCCAATCCTCAACCTCTCCAACATGCTTAATCTCCTCACTCACTGCCGCCCGAGCATCATTCTGCTTCTTTAATCTCCAACCAAGTAAACTCACAACCACAATGTTAGCAACAAGATATCCCAAAGCCATAGAATGTCCAACCACAAATCGCGGCCCGTCACCAGATCGATACAGCTGCGTCCCCATGACTGCACCGAGGTTTCCAATACTAATCTGCATAGCATTCGCAATCGCACGCTTCGTCTGTCCAGATACGTTGATGGCAGGCCAGCTGAGGACGAGAGCAGTGGCGGGGTAGATTCCAGCTGCGGCGAAAAAGGTTCCGACATATGATACTCCCGGTCTAGCGGTGGGGTTGGTGTTGGCGAGAAGGATGATGTATCCAATTGCTGCAACACTAGCTGAGCCGGCAATGAAGACAGCGCGTTTGGCTAGTTTCTCAGAGGCAATGGCAACACCTAGAGTAGTGACGAAGGCAACAGCGTAGGGCGGGATTGTCAAGAGCTGTGCGACTGCTGCTTTGTAGCCGAGGTCCTTAATAATGGTGGGCTAATTTTGTTAGTGAGACTTTTAGTCTTAGAGCATGGTGACTTACCAGGAAAAGCGAAAGAGTGTATAGCGGTAGGCTCATGGTGTGGAATCCCAGTCCGTAGAGCCAGCAACTTGGGTCACGCAATGCCTCGCGAACAGCAGCCCAGCTAAACTTCTCTTCGCGAATAGCATCACTGTCTGCATGTAGGCGCTCATGGATGAAGGAGCGCTCTGATTTCGTGAGAAACTTTGATGTATCGGGATAGTTCTCGATGAACCAGTATGCCGCAACGGCGACTACTACTGTCGCGATACCTTCCTGCTTCATGTCAGTGTCGTGGCGAGAGAAAGGTTCGTGAGCCTTACCAGGATAAAGATCCATCGCCAACCATTATCCCAGACAACACCTGCCATCTTACCAATCCCCTGTTCCCATTAGTACGGCTGCTTGAATAAAGTCAAGTTGACTTACATATGCTAAAATACCGCCAAATGCACCTGCGAGCGATGCTGCGCTGAAGAATAGCGAGATACGATACTGTCGCTCGCGTCGCTTATACCACATGGAGAAGTAATATACGACACCTGTTCTTCATCAGTACATTCGTTCCAAATAGTGACCCTTACGAGTGAACCCACCGGGAAATAATCCACTCTCAGTTACACCCAGGAAGAATCGGGCAATAAAGAAACCAGTCTTATTCTGCACGATACCGAGAAGCGTAGCGACAATACCCCAGGCCACGGTGAGTGTTGGCAGCCATAGTCGAGGAGTGGTCCGTTTGAGGATAATGTTGCACGGAATCTGGAGTTGTCAGATACATGGTTGGAGGCAATGATGGGCGACGAACCTCGAAGAGAACATAACCGATAAAGTACAGCGTCAAGCCAGTGAGATACTCATTACCCGCTATCAAATGTCAGAATCCAGGTTCCAGGTATACGTTTCTTCAATCTTACACATATGGAGATCATCAATCATTCCCTCAATACGAGCATTGCCAACTGTTCGTTCATGTCAGCTCGACACACGCCGTTCTGTTGCGGTCGTCCATACCATTGCTGCGGTCCAAGAATGACAGCAGATATAAGATCCCAACTGCTGGTAGGAGCTTCAAGTCAAGTTTGCGGAGCAGTGCCTTCTCGTTAATTTGAGAGCCAGAGTCGATGGTGCCGGCCTCATCGCTGAGGTCCGGCGGCGAGTCGTTCTTCAGGTCAGCAGTCATCGTGTAGAACCGCCTCTCGAGATTTGATGGTACAAAGTGTCAGGAACCTGAAAGTTCGGATGGAACATGTCGACTAAATATGCTTGCGGGGTGAGAATGATGTCTCAGTCTAACATTATTGCACCATACGTCCCTTGTTCAGATCTTCGTGAGGTTTCATCCATTTCAACTTGTCATTTCGATGCAACGCTGATTTTGGGTACTTCCGCAACCGCTGGCAACACCACCTTATCAAAAGTACCGCACACAAGATCTGCAAAAACGCTTACCCTTTCCACAATTAAGAGCGATGCACAGAAAGATTAGAGTACAGTGATGGATGCACAATCTAGATGCATCGATCGGAGCATTTTCCCCAAACGACTCAAACATGACGTTGACGCGTAGAATAAACCACTGCCGGCACTTTCTCACTTCCATGACATCACCATTTTGGCGAAGGGTTTGTCTTTGAGACGTGGAGTTGATATGTCGCCATGTTAGTAGCCTCTGTCGTGATCTCAGACGAGCCAATGGGAGCATTTGTGATAACGGCTTGGCTTACCCGCTTGGGGTAGCGTGGGGAACCATGAACGTGGGATTTCAGTGGAATATCGGAGCAAATTAAAGACTTTTAGTATTGGACTTCTGACGGTTACGTTGAATTGAGCGAATGACACTGGAGGAGATAGTAAAATGGACATGAACGAATTAAAACGATCTCGGTTTGACGCCACTAGCCGCCCCAGAAGTCGATCGGGTCCAACGTCTTGTTCTTCCATCAACATGAAGACATCATTTAACGATCAGCCCCCTCTATTTCCAATCTCATATAAAGCCGCAAATAGCAGGGATGAAACATGAGTACTGTCTTATCCTTTGCTGAGAATCAAGCCCGGCCAAGAGCTCATGCATGTGAGCCCTGTGCCTCGAGACCCTACCATTTTACGGTTCAAGGACGACCATTACTTCAGGTATACATTTCTGACTTTCGGCTGAGATTTAAGCGACATAAAGAAGTGACGCAGTGGCATGTCGTTACTCGTCAAGATGGGGTTCTCTCTCCTCTACCGAGTCGTCCAAGACCATGATAGCAACGTACCGATCACCATTCAGTGGAACAGGTTGTAGAAGGATATTCAGTTAGTCATTTTTGAGCATTTTTTAGGGGCATTTTATATTTATTAATAAGACATCGTGTAATCAACCCTCTTCAGCTCGTACTACCGAGGCCTTTGTATCTGTGCAACATATCATAAGCAGACCAGGCTGACCGAATCAATTTACTAAATACTACTCTACACATTTTACATTACTATTCTGTTTACCCTTCTTCACAAAATTAGATCAAACATGTAGTGCTACTGCTGCGGCAACGAGATAGGAAATGATATTGAAACCTTATATGATATGCCGAAAACCTTGTTCGTATGGGAACCTGCCGCGTTACACGTTGCGGGGGAACGACGTTGGGAAACGCTACACAACGGCAAAGAACACGTAGTCTCTTGAATGAGGTTTATAATTGATATCATTATTTGATCGCTGCTCACTTCTCAACTTCGGCTTCTTTCTCTTACCGGGTCGGAATGGCATCCCTCATCAGCAAAAGCAAACCGCCAAAGGACGGCATGAAAATCATCCATGCCGGTCTCTACCGTACAGGAACAGCTTCTATGGCCGCAGCATATCGTATCCTCGGCTATAAAGCCCATCACGCTCTACACAACGAATGGCATGAACCCTGGGGAAAACTCGAGCAAGCAGCAGAAGCTACCTTTCCTCACCTCAGCCATCTCCCGGACTATACCCACAACGGCCCTCGTCCACCTTTCACCAGAGAGGATTGGGAGATTTTATGGGGTGGTTATGATGTCGCCACTGATATAGCGTCGACTTTCACGCTGGAGCTTATCAAGGCGTATCCCGATGCAAAAGTGGTTATTGTCCAGAGAAAGTTTGAAGAGTGGTGGCCGTCATTTCACTCGGAGATATTGGTCTCTGTATTTGAAGCAACCTGGCTTCAAAAGTTCTTGACATGGTATGTTTTGCGTTTTCGGGCCTTACATGCCATGAGAAAGATTCTCGCTGGTTTCTTCACTGTGAGTGAGTACTCCGTGGAGGCAATTACGCCTGTTATTGCGAAGCATACGTATGAAGAGTTCTATAGCAAGATTCGGGAAGCCGTACCGCAGGAGAGACGGTTGGAGTATTCTCTTGGTGATGGATGGGAACCGCTTTGTGAGTTCCTGGGAAAGGATATACCGGATGTTGAGTTTCCGCGAGTTAATGATCGGAAGACTCATAGTGAGGATATGGAGCGGCTTACGGCGAAGCTTATGAGGGTTTCGATGGGTGTTCTTGGACCTTATTTTGTTGCGGTTCTTGCCGTTGTTGTTGTGTTTTATGCCTGGTAAGGGTGCATGTCAAAGTCATCAGAGTACCGGTTGCTATTCACCATCTAGCCGCTTCATGACAGTATTGCAGAGAATAGAAAGTCCCAAAATAGAAATAGCATCAATATATACTGCTTGAATAATATACGATATTATGTAGAGCACCCATCAATCACATGCCGGAACTCCGTCATGTCCATACCAGATCCAAGAATCGTAACCTCATAGCTCATCACCACAAATCATAAACCCTCATAGGCATACCTCTCTTCTTCAGGGGAAGAGCAGTACTATTCCTCGTGACATTTTGAACAGTACATCCCTCCGTCTTGTAAGCTTTATCGTACTGCCCTGTCAAAACAGTAGCCAACCACTGGATAGCTGTAGCGGCATTAAGCACAAAGTTCTGCGAATGCGTGCCAACAGTATTTCGTTGATACAAGATATTAGCGCCGACACCGCAGTATCGCTCAATGAGCTTGTCAGTGTTGGCAATAGGGCTGATCTCATCATGGACACCCTGGTACGCAAAGATGGGCCATTGGGGAACGCCGTGGTAGCCCATTATTCCATCGCGGTTGATGATGCGCTGGACTCGAGGGTCGCGGAATAATTTGTCGCCGTCCTTGAAGAAATCGAAGATATCGACTCCCGCAAAGGCAGCGCCTGCTTCAGCGAGGGTGTAGTTCTTGGCAGCTAGGAAGGCAGTCTTGTTGTTTTCTCCGGACGTTTTCAATTGCGAGAGAACGTATTTCTGCACTTCAGGGTACTGGCTAGTCAACCCGAGGATGGAGCTTGGCGCAAGACCAGCAGCGTCTTTGCCGGAAATAGCATCTAAGACAGCGGTGACATTCGGTGTCAGGCCACCGAGCGCAGCACCAACGACGGTGTCTTCGAGATCAGGCGCATACTGCACAGCAAGTTCAGAAGCCCATTCACTAGCCAATGCGCCACCAGAGTATCCCCAAAGCGCAACGCGGGGGCTTGTTGTGTTGAGACCAAGACCAAGAGAGAGAACAGCACGGATTGAATCAAGAGTCGCATGGCCGGAGATGACACCTGCTGTGAACGACGCAAGAGGGCCTTCGTAATCAGGAACGCTGAGAAATACGCCAAGACCTAGAGCAGCGTTGAAAAGCTCAAGACTGCTGACACCATCTGCGGAGTAAACTGCGTAACTGGGACTAGCATCCACATCTGCTGAATCATAGGGAACTTGGTACGAGAGCAAAGCGCTCTGGTTGAACAGCGTCGCAGCAGTGCTGTTGGCCCCAAGCTTAGGCACAAAGAGCGTTGTGACGGCCCATGTTGGCTTGTACTGGCTGTCCGTAGTGCGGTACAGAATATTATACGTCGCAGAGCTGTTTCCAGTGATGCGGGTCAAATTTCCCGGTGCAGGGCGTAGACGAAGTACAGTGCCGGGCTCTTTATTCTCATAGCCTTCTGGGGCGGTATACCATGGATCCTCACTGGGCGGGAGTGGTTCAGACGAGACAGCTCGTTTGTAAATATGGCCTTGAGCAGCAGCGGCGAGGCCCAGCAAAAGAGTGAGGACACGATGAAGAGCCATTGTGAAGTATGATGTAATTGACCACCAGTCTAAACCTTCAAGCAACAGCGGAGAAGAGTCTTTTTAACTCAATTCCACAGCACATTACGTATGACGCGGAGCCGAGGCTTCCGCCAACCGTGCCCCCCAGAAACTAAACATGGTTTAGAAAAAGGCTTGGAAGATGCCATTTCGATAGTTCACAGCCTAGTTTGGCAGTCATGACGATGAGTGTTTGGTGGCTGGACGAATAGCTTGTCCGACGGGACCAATTAGAGGAGCTAACGTCCGTAAGATTGGTCCGGTTTTCCGTTGGACTTGCGGGGTTAAGGCATGGGTAGGTAGAGTCCGACGGAGGGAAGGGTTTATTTTTGTCTCCGGGGATGACGTTGGATGGGAGATGAGCCTTGTGATTTTTGGTGGGGGAATGCGTCTTGGCTGTTGCCGGGCGGTGTTTTGCTTATGGTATTGAGATGGTACTGGATATGGAGATGGAGATGGGTGAAGCCACTCTTGAGGAACATGGCGGCAAAACGGGCGTGGGTGAGAAGCCAAGGCTGAGAACCACCATTAACAAAGTTCATCGGCTTCCTTGCCAGTAATGGCGTCGCCCGTTACGCGTGCGTGCGTTTGTGCGTTGGCATCGCTAGCTCCGTCGTCAAATGCGGGGTTTCATACCAACGATTGAACTGCCTGACTTGCGAATTGGTAGAAAGAACATGTGCAAATGCAATTGATGTGATGACCGTCATGAAGGGCTGACCCAGAGCTTCGGAAACTTTCATCTTGCAGTATAAGGTTCTAGAGTAATCGGTAGATCCCTCTGTAGAGTTTAATTGGCCTCAGTGGTACGGTATCATTGATGACGCAATGGGCTCGGTAATCTTATGTGTTGATGAGAGCTTGATGGAGATAATAAGCTGTTGGTGCCATAGCCGATCTCCGCACTGTTGGCCCGTCTGCCTGTCAAGAGATTAGCGTTAGTAACTGTCTTATTCTGTCTGCTAACTGGCCTACCCTGTAGTTCATCGCAATTCTTTACTTGGGCTACCTTGATGCAGTCTATTTTGCCTGCTCTTCATTTTATATTATTCATGGCGTATTTTTCTCTTTTTGCTAGCCTAATCTGACTTAGATAAAGAATAGGTTAATTCCCATTTACCTGTACAACCGGTATAATTGCTATGTTTACTCCAAAATCTGCGTATCAATATTTACTCATGTGACGATTCTAAAGGTGTTTATGAACCACTCTGATAGCAAGCACTAGTCAAAATCCTTGATAGTTTCTCTATTTGGGGCTAATATATGTTCTAAGAGTACATCCCATAAAGTACTTACAGCCTAGAAGTCCCGCTGCATCTCGTGAGGCCTCTACTTAGTCTTCCAGTAGGGATTGTTGATGGCCTCACTAATAATCTGCCTAAGTGGCTTCCAGTCTTCTTGCCCAGCCCACTTCTTCAAAAGAGCAACAGCTTCAGACTGATCAGTTGACAGCTTAAGGTAAAATGTCTCAGGATAGTCATCGATGAACTTCCTCTGCGGTCGAAGCTCTCGCAGAATGGGCAAGAAATCGTTCCAGTGAGTTTTATGACCCCACGTCTGGAGACGCCCATCCTTAACTTCGGGATCAAGAATAGCAGCCACGTGGACGAGGGCAACGTCTTGGACATCAACAAAGAAAGCTTAATAGTTGAATGTTAGTGTGTTGTAAGAGAGTCGTTTAATAATGTGACCTACCAGTTTGGAACGTGTCAATCATCTCTCTCTTCTCAGTGAAGAGGGAATAAATCCAGTTTCCGTATGAAGTGGCATGTCTCTCGTGGAGTGGCTCGCCCAAGATACCTGACGGGCTGACGACATTGGTCACAAAGTGGGGCTTGTTCTCGTCGACGTATTTCCATAGCGCTTGTTCTGCAGCGACCTTGCTTGCAGCATAGACGAGCATCGCACGCGAGGGCTCGTAAGGCGGTGGAGCCCAGGCCTCTTTGACAGCGAATTCATTCCATGAATTGCGGTCAACGACACCGTCTTGGTCAGCCGTAGGGAAGACTGCAGCGACGATGGAGCTGGTGAAGACAAAGCGGGTGACAGACGATTCTTTCGATGTACTTTCGAGGACAGAGGTTACTCCCGCGACAGTCTGGGGAACGACATTGTTGGGGTTGGGATCAAAGTCGAGGACACTTGCGATATGAGCAACGGCCGAAACACCTTTTACTGCCTCGTCAAAAGCTCCAGCAGCAGATAGATCAGGAACAGTGACGATCTCGTAGGAGCCACTGTCGGCATAAGACTTGAAATGATCATCGATGAGCCACTGGGCTCTGGTTTGGTCACGAACTGTGCCTCGGACTTTGAAGCCGCGCTGGAGAAGCTGACGGGTAACGTGGCTGGCGACAAAGCCTGTGGCGCCGGTGACGAGGACCCATGAGCCGGTGGGGATGGCTGTTGGAGGTGAAGACATGGTTAAATACTGGTGTATCAAAGATGAGAAGGCTATGTGAGTTGTGAGTTTGAGACGGATGAGGTCAAGTAGCGGATCGATGTACAGATATATAGCTTTCCGAGAGTCGACGAGGGACATAACAGCCGCCGGATGTCATGGCTCATCTCTGGAGCTTACAAACCAACGGATGCTTCATAATGAAGGAAATCATCTCACCGAAGCCAAAAGAACAGAAATGATCTTCTGAATGGCCTGAACAGATATGTGTTGTCGGCCATATTCTAAGTTTGGGTACTCTCTACCTGAAAAGGAAGTCATAAGGCTTGGCAAAGTGGATACTAAAAACTACTACGAACTACAGAGAACGATGCATCCAGTAATTATATGTACTATAAACATAGGCTTACGCAAGAAAGTGAATCATAGTTCTATTATGCCTTACCAGCAGTGACTGGAGTAAGCAATACCCTTTGGTAACTGTAGCCCCGGACCCTCCCGCATCTCAAGAAATCTAAAATACATGCGCTTTAGCAATCCCGTCCCATCGAGACACTGCGAACCCCCCGCCGCTTCTATCATCGCAAACACGCCCTGAATATGTTGCCTCGCAACAACAGGTTCACCAAAGTTAACCTACTCAAACATCAGAACAAACTTCTACGCTGCACAAAAGACTCACCTCATCTAAAGCCATAGCACAAGCTTTGGCAATAGTCAGCGCACTAAGAGTCGGTGAAGCGCCACTAACGGCATGGCGTAGTGCCTTGAGACCGTTGTACTTGTACTGTAGTGCGGCCGGCATCAAATCGGAGTTGGGATTGTTGATAAGGATATGGCGGCATGCGCCGAGGAGGATGATGGAACAGAGAAGATCACTGTCTGTGATGGCAAGACCTACCCAGTCGCGCATCACGTGTCCTTCATGGTCGTTCATCTTGTTGAAAAGACGGCATGTCTTGACGTTATATGGAACGACGACACGGATATCTTGAGAGTGTCGTTAACGGATGGACATGAACGAAGGGGCAAACATACAATGATCGAGAAGAAAGTTCTCATGAGACAAGAGTTGTTTCGGAAGCGCGGAAAATGGATCACGGCTATACCCGAGAACCCTGTTCAACGAAGTCCTTTCCGCATTTCTAACCATATCCTCCTGGTGTTTCTGCATTCGTAGTCTTCTCTCCTTGGCATGTCTTTGCCGAACCGCATGGGAGTGAGTTAAGCTCCGGACATGCTGAGGGGTCGGCTCAGCTGGGTTAGAGACGGTGACAAATTGAAAGTTTCGCGGCATTTTTGATTCCTTTGTAGCGCTCTTGTGATTCATGAGATGGAAAACAGGGAGGTTGAAGTATGGAGAAAAGAACATTCAGGGAGTTACTAAGCTGAGGCGCAATGCCAAGACTTACAACTTCTTGTTTAGGTTAGTGTTCATTCTGGGAACTACTGAGCTATTTTTGGCTAGGGGGGGGGGGAGCCATCTGAACGCACGCTCTTGGGATCATGAGGAGCATGCTCAGGTCAAGCTCTACCTAAAGGATGAGGATGTGATACCCATATCGTACAGGCTCTTGCTCATTGTGGACCTTATAGAGTGTATCGGAGGACTCTGTTGGTGATTCCGAGTTCCGTTGCTCAACATTCACAGCGAGTATTATGAATTCTGTTCCGTGCCAACTATCCATGGTCTCTTGGATATTACATGACTACATAATCCCATGGGACAGATTATCTATATCGTACAGTACTTTACATTGAGACATTGTTCTTTTGCCGCTCCTCCATCGGATGATCGGACCAACTCTCAGCATTTTCATACACCGTACCGAAACTCACGGAACTTCTTCTGGTAGTAATACGTCGCAAGTCCACCCACAGCACCAAGAAGAAGCGGCACAGGAGCTCGGCCACCAGTCTTGATGATCCTAGGCACAGCAGAGCCGGTCAACAGGACACTGTTGGCGAGAGCAAGCTCAGATCCGTAGTCCTTGTTGTTCTTGAGGAGATACCCTACGCCTTGTGAGTCGTGAGATCGGGTGAAGGAGAGGAGCACGTACCAGCATAAGCGTATGAGACACCGAGACCGACGCCAGCGACGAGAGAGGGCGTTGAGCGAGTTCGGATGTAGCCAGCTGTACCGCCAGCGGCAACTGTGGTGAAGGATGGTCAATTGGGGTCCAGATCACATGGTGAGGTCGTGGGGTGACTTACGGAGGCCTGCGAGAGTGAATGAAGGGTGCTCGGCCATTTTTACGACGTCAATGACGATCAATGATACACTGGAAACAAGCTTTGGTGTTGATGAGGCTTGTCGGCATCAGCGGCATTTGGTGGGCTGATCTTCGAAACTGGCTGACAAATGCATCTGATAGGCCCGGGGAAATGTGGTTCCGGAGTTTATCGTGCGAACGCGGTCGCGTATCGATAACGTGATAACACAACATCATGGTTCTGAATGATGGGACTGGATGCATCTCGTCAATAATAGTATCTTGTTGAGATATATCAGTTGCGATGCTCTCTCAAGGCATCTCGCACCCATTCCAGACCCGTAGCCAGCCCCTCCCCGGTCAAGGCGCTCGTAGGCTGAACGCTCTGTAAATCACGCGTTAGCATCAGCTTGAAAGTGCGATGTAAGGCGGGTACTGACGCATTTCGATGGTTTGTCAAGATATTGCTGTATATCCAGATATTCAGTCAATTCTGCGACGCTCATGGCTTTCTGTCTCATGTTAGTTCCCAAGATGACACCCGTCAAGATGCTTCTCTCACCAGATCGTCCTGCTTGTTAGCAAGCACCAAAAATGGCTGCTGCTCAAGCATATCCTCCTTTAACAACCCAACCAATTCTGTTTTCGCTTCCTGTAGAGCCTCTCTGTCTGTGCTGTCTATGACAAACACAACGGCTTGGAGTCTGGACATGAAACTCCTCCAGCAAGGTCTCCAGTGCGGATTTGCAGCGTAGTCGAAGAGTTTGAACTGTTGGTTTCCTTGGTACACCGGAGTGACCTCGACAGCTATTGATGTTAGTGTTGTGAGTTCAATTGCCGACAGAAGGAGACTCACTCTCAACGGATGGCATCACCGACTCTGAGTTTCCGCTTAATTTATGCACGATGGTTGTTTTTCCTGCGGAGCGAAGCCCAATCAGGCCAACTGTGATTGGCGGCGGAGCCCAGAGCTGAGAGAATGTCGCGCCCATGATGATTCCTTCGCTCCAGGAGAAGGTTGGAACTTTGAGGGATTGAGTGTGGCTTGTCGTGGGGGAAGCTGTGCGTTTTATGATTCCGTTGTAAGGCTGAGCAGGCGTCAGCGGGGACTCAGCAAGCGCTACTTTTGACAGCTCACCCCCTTTGGCTGCTTGCGAGCTGGCCGGATCTTGTGCCGTAAAGCCCTTCCCGTTGGGAACGATGGTGTCGAGCCAAGAACTAACCTGACCCTCATGCTTTTCGTCTTGATTCGGGATCGCGATACCACAGCCAGACTGCTCACATCAGCTTCATGTCCACGGGACAAATGGTCAACCCTATCAAGTTTGCGTTATAAGCTCTTCTCAGAAGTCACATCCAGAGAGAGTTCTTTGCAGGGCTGGCTTTCAGCACGACCGACAGTTGAAACGGCCCCTTGAGGCCCTGGCATCCTCTGGAGCTGTGCGTGATCCCGACCGCCGGGTTTCCGAAACAAAAAGATTAAAGCGGTTCCGAGCAAAGTTAGAAGTCAGTATTCCCTAGAAGGGTTCTAGATCTTGTAGGGTTGTTTGACTTGAGCATTACTGTTCCTTGACTGAACGGAGGTGCAGTATACACAGGCGAATATAGACATCCTCCACACGAAGCAAAGGCGAGACGCGATGCAGTTGCAGCGATACAAGAACGGTAGAAAAATGAATATCAGTATCGTGATTACCCCTGCGAGGCTGTCTTCTCCTCCTCCTTTGGCTCGTGTAAGGCAGTATATGTGATTGCCGATGCGAGAAGCTAGCCAAGATGACTTCAGCAACCGTTGGACTTTATTGATGCAAAGCGAACAGTGTCCGAGAGGAAGATATCTTCACCAGTACTTCATGCTGATCAAATTGGAGAGATAACGATCATTTGACATGCGCATCCAAGATCAATGGTTTGTTTACAAAGCATTCCGAGGCATCGATGTGTCTTCACCCGGCCAATCAGAGGCTACATGCAGCGCTTAAAGTTTTACGGCTCTTACAGCTGGCAGCCAGTGGCTAGGACAGAAGCCTGTGATTCATGGTGGCACTGAGAGAGCGGCAGGTGCAGGTGCACTGTGTTTTCTCCCTCATCTATCTCAAGCCTCAAGCCCCTCTTCTTCTCTGAACTTGGCTTCTTTCATTCTCCCTCTCTCATCTGCCGACCTCCTGCGCAGAGATTTTCAACTTCCCATCGAACCTCTCTTTTCTTCTCTTGCCATATTATTCATCGCGAGGTTAGTCATGCGGCCAAGCTTCCTCTCTCACGCCAGTACAACTCTAACCAACTCTTCAGATCCCCTCTGTCCTGGCCATCATGGCAAACGAAATGACGAGCGATGCGATGAACGAGGTCGCCGCCAGGTTCTCCGAACTCCTCAAATGGGTCAAACAACCAACAGCCCAAAAGGTCAAAACCGTCGCGAAACAAGAACCACCTTTATGGTCGATGTATCCCGAACTCCACGAGAATGTTGGAGAGAAACTTAAAGAGAATCAACTCGAGTTTACCTTCTACGCCAACGACGAAGATATCGGCAGCACAAATACCTACGACACCAACATCATGGGCAGTTTCCACTGCGGCTGCAAGAAGAAACGCCACTACTTCTGGAGCAGCAACTGTATCGCCGTGACAATTCGCCAGTACTCCGGCGATCGTTACAACGTCCGTGTGTACCACCAGCGATGCAAGAACTGCAAGGAACTTTGCCGCCCCAGCCTCGACAAAGAATCTTACACTGAAAGAGTTGCCTACCGCCTTAAAAAATGGAGCGGCGTTGAGGTCGAGAGGCCAGAGTACCCGGGAACGAAGAACGCATACCACAGGACCAAGCTCTGCGAAGGATGCAAGAATGGACACTGCAGTGTGGTGAATCCGAATGAAAGGGAGGATGTAGACTGGAGCGACTGGAGCGACGATAACTAGTCAAATTGAGGAAGGTGTCAGGTATGGACAAGGAGATCTGTTGAGGATAAAATCTGCCACGACTGTACCTGTGACGGGGAGAATGTTTACCAAGTTCATTTGATCGGATCAACTGTCAAATAATTCACCATAGTCAAGGATATCGCATAAGGCGCGATTTGAGTCTAAACCAAGAATAATTGAATTGCTCTTTGCGACACATACAAATGTGCCTTCCATGTCGTGAGTCAAGGCGCCTTCGATTGTAGCAGTTCACTCAACCTAACTCACGCAACTTTACAACAAAACGGGCGCAGAGAAGGCTGGATCATTTCATTTCAGATTTGACAGCCGTATCAACGTTCTCACAAATAAATCCCGGCCAGTCTTTCCACCCGATTTGGCCAGTCCCTGACTCGACCCCGCAACTAACCCAGCAGCCCAGATTCTCAGTCAGCAACAACACATCCTCTGCAGCCAACAGAACCAGCAAAATAAAGGCAGATCAATCGCAAAGAGTGCAAAAAAACATACAACAGCGGGGA
>JAAQPG010001383.1:0-10750 GCA_013186905.1 Fusarium udum | reverse complement strand
GGATGGAGGGTACTGGGGGGTGGCTATACCGCTTGGCTGGATGTGGTTGGAGAGAAATTGGCAATTGGTACCTTCAAACTGTCCCCGTCTCGAAGGTTAAAGCTGGTGTGCCGGGGACGAGGAAAAGAGAGCAGGCCTTTGGGGCGCCAGAAGACAAGATCGATCGAGCGAAGGGTGTGCTAGAGGGTGGGCGACGGGGGGGAAACGAAGGGGCAGGGGAGCGGGTATTTGAACCAAGATTGCAGTATGGGGATGTGAACAAGGTATGATCCCAAGTGGATAATAGAGAGTGGGTGACTGGACCATGGGTAATGAGCTGGTTAACGGGATGGCAGACCAGGCAAGTGCTCAATTAAGATGCAACTGTTGAGCCAGCGGATAGAAACCAGGAGTATGAGGCTTGTCTGGCAGTTGAGCGGGCGCCACCAGGTCAGGGTTCAGGTAGAGTAAAATGCTGTCAAGAGGGGAGGGGTCTGCCTGGAAATGGACAGGGATGATATGAGAGTGCTGCAAGTGCGCCAGTCCGCGACGACACCCCTGTCGCAGGATTCCCCAGGAGCATAAATTACTTTGGGATCAAGAGAGCGGAGCGGTGGACAACTCGTGAACGTCCTTTCAGAAGGGTTCACCAGCTTAAGCGATAACAGGTATCAGCCTGCAACTCGCAGTACAAAGCCCACAGCAACGACACTCAATGAGGAGTGGGAATGAGTGCAAGTGGTGCAACCGGGGTGGTGTGTCTGTGAAAGCTCAAACCCGACTTCAAGAACCGGAAAAGAACACTCCAGCTACGCACCCATTCAGACCTCGACCCATCCAGTTCTCAGAAAAAGGGGACAGAGGGGTGACCACGGGTTGGAGGATAAGGGTAAGATGATGAGGATGCACTTCTGGTAGGTACTTGTTTCTCTGTACCTGCAAGTCGAGGTACTGTTGCGTAGCGTGTGTCGGCAGCCCAAGTAGATGTCTCCGGGGAGGACAACGCATGGAAGAAACGTGACAGGGGTCGGCTAGGTTTGATTAAGTGGCCAATGGTCGCCTCACCATGGCGCCCAGAAAGGAGCAGCTGCCCAATAGGGAACACGAGAACCGGGGCTAGCCAACGGGCCAGGAATACACCGGGATTGGCTTTTCCCTGGTGATCCTATTTTGGCCACAGGCGGTGTGGGTAACGTCTTTTCAACCGTCGACTTTGATGGTCCCATCTCCAATCCCCTGGTGATTTGTGCTGGCCCGCCCACAAAATGGCCCGGCTAGACACTTGAGCTTTAACTCGACTGACGCGCAACGGTCACTGACTGCGGGAGCAATGGTGTACAGAATTCCGTCCGGGCCCAGGTACCTGCAGAGTACCGCACGTTGATGCGCGAAATCTCGCGTATAGGTGCTTGTTTCCTTCTAGATGAACTGAGCCCTCGAGGCTTGCGACTGTGGATATTGCAGCCTGCTCCTGCAAGAGGCCGCTTGCTCGATATCAATGCGGCACGTCACCACTGGTGACCTAGTGGTGATGCTGATGAACGCAGTGAAAAGGATGCATGTAGGCGAGCTTGTGCGTTCAGTTCTTCAAGTCGCGTCCTGTTATTTCGTCTCTCGACTTTTGACATTTGATAATCGTTCTGCCACGCCCTGAATCAGGATGGGCAGACCAGTATCTGCAGCCCAGTGCCCCACTGGAAGAGCACCGTCGATACAGTCTATACCCACTTAGAATAGTGCGGTCAGGGTCGCCAAGCGTTTGCTGTTCTGGTGCTCTGGGTCGCGTATTGTCAACTCAAAAAGAAAATTAAGACGTTTCTCAGCTGAGTTAAGCGTCCTTCTCGGTGTCTTTCCCAGGCATCATCCACCGGGTGCTGCTCCGCGCAGCCGCGGCGCGTCATTGACGAGATTTGGATTGTTTGGTGTGGTGGGCATCTTGGTCGACAGGTTGACTGACACTTGCACTCTTGTGTCGCCAGCCTCGCGACCGTTAAGTGGATAGCAGCCAAACTTTGGCCTTGGTGGCGCTTCTGTGGCACCTCGGAAACCCAAAATTTGGGTTTCGTGATTACTGGTGAAGGGCAGTTGGAACAGTGTCTGCGCAATCCCGTTACCTCCAGAATTTGGCTTGATGGCTTGAGCAGGAACGGTGTGGCTAGTGCATGCGAGGCCACTGGCCGTTTCCCTCAACGCGGTTGTTAAGAAGGATATGTCGCAATGTTCCGCCTCAGCCTGGTCTGTCTCCCATTTTTGGGGTTTGAAATGAGCATCTGCTCAAGAAGGCTGGAGCTGTTCACCCCCTCCCCCTGATCCCTGCGGCGGCCCTGGTCATGGTGAAACAAGAGATACCCTGCTCAGTCCACCTTCAAGCTCCTGACCTGGTCAAGCTTGCGACAGGCATATTGCGCGGGACGCATCTCAAAATCTTGGTATTCCCGGGAACTTGTAGCGACAGACATGCCTCCTCCAGCCTTCACTTGATGCTGGGTCTCCCAGACGCGTCGGTAGCCGCGACGCGAACGATTGTCGATGTCATTTGATTGTCACCACTGAAGTTGCCTAGCCATAGATTCCAGGTTTTTGCACAAAATCCAAATTTACAAGACAAACAAAACAATAAGAAGCGATACTTACAGGATGTATTCCATGCTCCTGCTTGAAGTTGCCCGGCATTTGGCGACTCGACATGTTGACAGTCATGGGGAATAATAAAAATCGTCAACGGTGCTGTTAAATGCTCGTTGTTAGCAATCTGGTCGGTAAAGCAGAAGCGCAGTTTGAGCCAGCGAGACTAGGTCAACACATAGCGCATGCTCTGCTGGGATATTCGTTGTAGACCATGGCCCAAGTGGCGTGATTACCAGTCCAGTATAAGCAGTACATTGTGCGCCAGATAGAGCTCCGCCAGCCAAGGTCCTCTCCTCTGGATCTGAATGGAATGGAAGGGATGTGCCTTCGAAGAACAAACTTACCAGAGCTTCCTTCAATTGTTGTGGGATGCCAAGTGTCGTTGACTTAGTCGTGATTAACGAATGAGACGGAGTGACGCTTTGGTTGAGTCTGAAACAGGGTCGCTAATCTAGAAGACGCGGCATGTCAGTTTGGTGAAATAGGATAAAAATCAATTCGGTCCTCTTTCAATTTATTTACGCCCGGTAAAAGAATTGGATGCAGGCAATGATGATCGGACGGTCGTCTCCTTAAACCGTGCAGGAAGCCACTAGTAAAATATACTAGTGAAGCCTCTGCGGGCCCTAATTTCGTAGGAGAAAAACGATACCGTAGGACAATTACAGCTTTGTATCTTTTGCAGCTGCGGCGAGGAGCAAACGGACGATGAAATTCCACGTACCGAGTAATCGCGTTTGAAGTGGTGTAGCAACAGACGACAAGCAGCGGCTGTGATGTCTCTTGAAGGTGGCACACAAGAGGTTGTTGGTAACGTTTTCCACGTGCTGGTTCCAGGAGCGCGGATCCCTGTCAAACTTTCGAGAATTGCTCAGGAGCCGCGACTATAGTGCGGTGCCGGAGGGTCGGTTTGTTTGTCGCGATGACCTTCTTCGAATTGATATGGAGATGTAGTGTGATCACTACAGCGCATGGTCTCGTGTCAGTTCAGGTATTGCTTCGCGATCGTCTCGAGATGTTCTATGCAGCTTGAGCACGCACACATACCTTTTCTGGACGGTGACATCGACAAGGATGAGCTCTGTAGGTACTTGGTAAGACACCCTTTAGCTATGAGCGTGTGTTCGCAGAGTGGTCTGGCAACTGTCAGAAACGGCCAGGGCTCAGCTGGGATAAGGTGATTAAAAAGAACAGCAACAAGAGATCAAGGTAGCGCGGCCCTGCAAGATATACTGCCCCAGCCCTGGCAGCCGACGGCCTCTGGGACTTTAGTCATGCCGGGGCCCTTATTACAGGGCGTGAACCTGAGTGAAATCACACTCCTGACTTGGCCTGGCTTGGAACTTGGGCCCGGGAGAGCGGCTTCTGATGCTCACTGGGCAGCAATCACAATAAGATGAGCGGAGACACAATATCTCTTCTTCGCGACCCGAGCTTGCTGTAACGCGCTACCATATCCGCAATAGCCAGCCTGGTTCGAGCAAAACAAAGCACTTGATCAGTGTTGATGTAATTGTGTGCTAGGGCCCAAAACGAGCAAGATTGGGACGCAAAGCAAGACAGATGGCGGCCATGTGAGGGCAGGGGGCGGGGAGCTGCACGGCGGTAATGGCTAACATACCTTATGAGGGTACCAAAGAGAATCCCAACTGGTTCTTGTTGTGGAAAAGTACCGGCTAGCGCAGCGTATCCGGCTTAATTCGGTACCTGTAATTACTAGTCCCTCAACCTAGCTGAACGGACCGTTGACAAAACGAGACGTCGTAGGCTTCGATGACTGTAGTGGGTGGAACCGTTGCCTGTCAAGAGACTTGGGACAACGCTAACTCTGGTCGATGCGGGAAATGGGTAAAGCAGGGACTTCATTAGTTTGTGACGAAGCGGGAAAACAAAGGCCTAAATAGTAGATAACCTCCTTGTATAAACAGCATCTAGTCCTTTATTAAAGACAAATAGATAATTACCTGAGTGCTTTGCTTGGGGAATAAACGACTGGCGGTCTGGCCACGGTCCACCCAGTTATGCGGTGTTCAGCTCGAGCACGCAAGTAGCTCAGGTTGTCGGTGATGCTATAAGTGTTTCCGTCCCTTATCGATGATCTTGTGGAATGTTGCAGTGCGAGACGCAGTGCGAGATTGGTTGCATACATATGCTTAGATCTTCAAATTGACCTAAATCTTGTGGCAGCACGAGCCTTTGTGGCATGCGTTCGAGGACAAGGGCTCAGGCAGTCCACATGGATTGCTGCAGATTGATGATCTTGACATGGTCACACGGGTGCTAGAATCGGCATCGGGATGACCAGCATTCGCGTAGCTGGGCACAACCAATCGAAACATTGCGAGAGGATGTGGATGTTAGAGCGACATGCGGTGCACTGGACGATGCGTTGTGCGAGGAGTGGTTGGTTTTATTCCTGGAACAAAGGAGCTGGCGATATATGTTGTTCTTTCCTTCTTGTTGCTGCATGCCTGTTTTAATTTTGCTCCTCCCCGAGGTATCCATTAGGACGACAAAAGAATACATCGGTGTCTACTAAGGTAGGTAAGTTGCTGGTATTTTTAAGCTTTGAGACGGGTGTACCGAAGCAGAGACAATTTGAGGTTTGGGCCTTCTGGTCATTACCCTCTTGTGAGACCAGTCTTCCACCTCAAGCCACCGCGTTAAACTTTTCACTAATTTAAGACCAAAAGGCGCACCTGGAGGGGACATAAACCATTGCGTACGTGGCAACTCTCTGCTGTGCAGTATTTGAGCGGTCTGGGAAATTCGCGAACAATTTGAATTATACCGTACTGCCTGGGCGACATGGCAGAACTGTATCCCGACAGATCTACTCTTTTCATGCTGGGGGCTTGTGATCGTCTAGTGGCCCATACTATAGGCTTGTAACCGCTCTTGAGCATGTCCCTTGCTGTTGTCGGGTTTGTTCTTCTAGAGACATTCTCTCCAGATTCTTTGTGCGGCCAGGGGGGAGGACCCTGGCAGCCACCCTGCCTGGCTACTCGCGGGAGTACGTGCATATGACAAGCCTTCAAGGGGCAGGGTTCAGCACCAGGCAATGGATACGGAAAATAAAAATATGTACAGGGTAGGCAAAGCAACACTGGTGATACGTAAGGAACATGACAAGAAACATCCAGTACGTAGGTAGTATAGACTATCTGATATTCTGTCCAGTATCGTGGCGATATACCTAGGTCGACACTGTTTAAGCCTTCGTTTGAAAAGTTAGAAGCTTGATAGCCTCGTACAAGGAGGCCTTACCAATCTTTTGATTGTGAAATATTGAACTGCCTTACACACAGTACCTTGGGTGATAACTTGATATGCAAGCAATGGGGCCAAACAAGAAAGCAAGCAGAATTGGCAACTCCCTCACAGAGCGCACAGGCAACTGCAAAGTTATCATCACAATCGTCGAGACAGCATGACCAGACTGGTGTCCCAATGCATGCAATATGCGACCGAGCTCCAAGTTGAGCATTGCATCTTGGTGGGAAGCCCTTGTTTAAGGTTCAACGTCCAACGGTCAACCTCAAAGAATCCGTCGTTACCCAACCCGGTAATTGACCTGAGTGCTGGGAGCGGGAGACCAGGGTTGTCGCGGGTGGTCCGTCGACTCGGAGTTGTGGAGATGGACCATGGGGGGAGATGGAGGGTAGGGGAGGCATGAAGCTCAAGGGAAGCCCCTTGCCAGAGCCCGCGGCAATGGATGACCCATGGCAATTTATAGCCCGTCCATGTGGCATGAGGTAGCTTAAACCTCTGCTGCACATTAATAATCGAAGTGAAGAGTGAATACACAGCGACAATGATGGACATGACTTTAAACATGAGTGATCAATACGTCCAGAGAAACGCAGGCTGACGCTGCGTCAATGTATGGACGGAAAATTTACTCAAAACGACGAAATCAGTTAAATAAGCGACCGACGTTACGAGATGACAATCCGAGAGGCCACCAACACCAAATTTAGTATCGAGATACCCACTTGAGAGTCAACCATCATGAATTAGGAACCACCAGAATAATGACTATTCTAGTCCTGGAGCAGAGATGTCCCAATCTTGGCATAGGTGCCGCTTGTGACTGAGCCTTAGAAAGAACCATTTAGCGCCAGCACAAATCACAACTTAATCTATGCCTGTTTGTTCATTCGCATTATGCGCATTCAAGCCTGGGAGAACGTGCATTCTATGTTACACTGGACTCGCCACGACGAAGGACAACGTAATACGTACACGGCATGTACGAAGTTGGTGCAACAGTGCATCTCTTTGCTGGATCTATAACACAATGGATGTTAATAGAGACGCTTGTGGGTAGGTAAGTACCTTAGGTAGCGGTGAATGAGGTGAAGGGGGGGCTATGAGGTGTACCTAGTACCTAGGGGTGCAAGGGAGCAGGTACCGACGTGTATGTACCTCGATGTAGAGATTCTCCAACATCCTGCCCTACGGAAAGCATGACGCCCACGCTCCTGCCAAATCTCATGTGAGTTCGACGCCTTCGAATTGTGGCCCTCTCCTTCGCCAACGGCTTAATTACAAGGAAGGATGCCCCCACCCGAGGCAAAGTGGTGGCTTGGAACATGTGCCGCACTTGGACAGCCTCCCGCGCCTTGTTCCTGACTCAAACATCAAGGTTTTGGACCAACGTCAACAACGACGGCGACATCATCACCATCATCACCACTACTACTTTCATGCCAGCCTTGCGAATCGACATTCAGCAGCAAACATATCAACATACAGGTCATTCCACCCGCAGATTCATAGCAAGATCATGCCCAAGCCTCCTTGGAATATGGGAGCACCACCTCTCTCGACTTCGTAGTGGCCCTCGAGAGTTTATTGGAGACAACCTACATCGTTGCCCTACTACGGAGTACTGTAGCTTGTCATTATTTTGCTAGCTGTCAACGCTCAGCGCTATGTATGGTACTAGCCGTCCCGATGCCTCATGCAGTGCAGGTGGGGAGTGGTGCAAAGTCTGAGGGACTTCTGAAGTGATGGTGTGTGTGAAGCCTTGCTCTGCAGAAGTTACTATTCCTAACTTGGGCTCTAGTTAATTTTAGGATGCCGCTAAGTCGCCCCGGAGTCAAACTCATCAATATCTCATTTCCCATCTCATGCACGGCTGACAACCTGTGGTCACCAACCTCGGCCATCGCGTTACATGCTTGATGTCTAGTCTGCAGTTCAAGGGACCTTCTCACTTTGCTCTAGTGTCGATTGTGGCATCCTCAAAGAGCATGCAAAGTAACATACTGCACTGACTTGTGGTCCCATCCTCCGTACTCGCTGTGGTGTTAATTCACTGAAGCAAATGTCGAAAACAACATGATCACTTTTGTATTACAGTCCATGATTGGAGTTCAAGAAACAGCGCAACGGCATCACCGCCACTGAACCCGTGCTCCCCGCTGGGCTCCGAGGCGCAGCCGAAGAATATCAGGATGGAAGCTGGCTTCACAGTCAGCCCACCTCGGAGTTGCAGTCTGAATACGCATTTTCATTGTATGTGTTTGGGTGTATTTGATGAATGCATATCATCCCCTCAAAGCTATTGCACGTCGTGCCTGTTGACGCGCTCCAATTCTGCAACCTCATACCATTAGTTATCTGAGCCCTGTCTGTCGCTATCGTCAGATCTGGCCGGGGCCTTTCATAGATCCGCGATTTCTTGACACTCGTTCGTCATGGGCTTGGTTTGCGTTTGATAGGCACCACCTGTCAACATGCACAAGGCTGTCACAGACCCTGACCCGGTACTGCCATACGATGTGCGATCAAGGGCCCAAAGGTGCTTTGCCTGTCGCCGCAAGCTAACTTACGAACCTCTTGACGATGTCTTGAGTCATCCTCGCAGCCCTACCGCTCAAGATTGATCTGGGCTCAGGGCTTAAAATCGTATCCTGGCACAATCTCGGGATTTATGAACCAGATTGTCAATACCCAACTTACAAACCGAGAGTCATGGTATTAACAGACAAACTGGGCTATTTTTTGAAGATCCTTAACGAGCAAGACCACCATTACACGCCACAGATTAATTGAGTCACCCCTATCTTCTACAATCCCCCATCTCGGAATCGTATACGACAAGACCAACGATAGTTATGATACAATGTCGCGCGCACCAACGACTTTATCTGACGAGTCTTTGCACCTTCAATCTCTTTACTGCAGTTACGTCCTTCGTTGGTTCCTAATGACCCATGTCTGGAATGTCGGTCAGGGATGTGAGCCCACACGCAACTCGAGTGACTACCAGCCGTTGTGGGACACTGGGACTGCGTGTCCGGCTTGACCAGGGTCCGCCATTTCCAGGCACAGCCAAGATGCACAGAAGGGGTGCGCCCGTCATCCCCGGACAGGGGTGCTTCATAGGTACATACAGCACAAGTATTCAAAAAGACTAATCGAGACGACATCACCGGCAAGGGGTTCCGCTTCCACGGTGGTTCGTGGGAGAACTTTGCGCGTAAAGGCCTACAGATAGCCTCCTGGAGGTCTGTAGCCGAATTTAAATTTCAATTTGTAGCCGAGCTCGACCCAAGCTCCCAGGGAGGCTCTCTTCCTATTCACCAACTCAACTGCCGATGTTGCTGATGGATCCACCTGGGCATTGAAGAAAAACAGCTCATAGTTCTGATTGAGATCCATTCGTGAATACAGAGTAAATGGAGCATGATTACTTTACCTCAGATTAGTTACCTTCGTATTAGATTAATGCTGTTTCCATGTGTAGGTACACAACTGCTTCACAATCCTCTCATAGAAGAATACAAATAAATATATACTACCATTTCATAACAAGAAAAAAAGAGACCAACACCTACTTCAGATCCATTGACAACGACATAGGTACCTTCAGGAGCCTTTTGCTAACTCATATTTCCAAGACGGAAAGCATTCATTCGATAATACAAACAGAGGCAACTAAGACCAAATGCTGATGGGCGATGACAGAAATCCGATGTCGAGGCATATCAATGTCACAAGAAGCTTACAGTAATCAAGGGATAGAATTTGGAGTATCTCTGCTTGAACGCCTTCGAGGACATAGACAGTCACTGTCCCTCAAAACAATGAATCAAAGGACAATCGATAAGAGCCAGAGGTCCCATAGCAAGTTGAAAAACCTGGCCACGTTGACATGAAGACTGCAACGATACGGAGTATGAAGAGGCAGCTTGGGAAGCACAGGAAACCTTTGGAGTCAGTAAAATCGACCATACCAATCCGCAGATTCGCATGCATTGACGATTCGTTCGTTCCATCCAGCCACTACCGCTCACTATGAGGAGCCTGAGATTATATGAAGCCCGATTACAATCCCACAATAGTTCTGAGGGTATCCTTTTAAGCACAACCACGAGATACAGAACCGCAAGCATGTGCTGCGGCCCGCCGACTCTAGTTGTGAAGCTCGTTCGTACCGATGGCAAACGAGAATCTACATACATATCTGTATATGCTAGCACATGGTAGGGATTACAGGTCCCGTCAACCCGTCAACAGCTGCTTGGAATAGTAGCCCCTGCCATTTATGTATGTATATCCCGTGAGATCCCTGACATGCTGCCTGTTTCCCCACGCGGCTGATATCTTATACTAGAGACGCAACGCTAATCTTCAAATGCATCATGGTTGAGACTATTGCCTCTACCAAGAAAATGCATTCAGAGGCGGAGAATATCCGGCATCTCCTCGAAAATGTTGAGACATGCCATTTATTAGTCTCGAAAACAATTACCACACGGCATGGCTTATTGGCCAGCTAGAGTCGTTCAAAGCCACGCAATGTGATCAGATGGTGGAAAGGGGTACAACAACTTGCATTTCCAGCGACCATTCGCGGTAGGCTGGCAGGCTGGCTGGCCTTTCGGCCTTTGTCACAGTCTAAAATCATCTCCGAAGGTGTGGAGATCTAGACGTGTCTTTACTTGTCCCCGCCACAATCAAGCCAGAGATCGGCGGTTGGGCGTCGTTCGCTCCCATTGGGACGTGGCTGCTGAGTTGCTATTCTTGGGATGGGTGGACAAACAGTAGGTACAGGCCACAAGGGCTCCAAATGTTAAATCGAATCTATACTCCACTTTATCTAAATATCCTAGAAAAAAAGATTAAGAAA
>JAAQPG010001380.1:0-13650 GCA_013186905.1 Fusarium udum | reverse complement strand
AATTAAAATTAATTAATTTTTTTACTATATTAAAAGTAGGAAAAAACTACTAATTTCCTAATTATTAAAATTAATACTAAAATACTATTAATTTTTTTGCCAACCCTGTCAGGAGCCCAGAGGTTCTTATCGCCCATGGTGTACTGCGTAGTCCAAGGCGCGCCGTTGGGGAAAACAGCACCTGCATCCTTCCAAGCCGTTCGGTCAGAAGATGTCTTGAGCGAAACGTTATCGCCAGTATGAGCCAACAAGTATCCGCCACTGGGAGTCTTGACAACCGTAGGATCGTGAACACGAGTATCGCCGGTGACGGGCCCAGGGTTAGGATAAGCAGCGTTCACGCCGCTGAGCGACGCGACGGCGACAAAGCCGCTGACAAGAAGTTTCCACATTGTCGGTAGAGTTTATGAGTAATGATAAAGATTATCGTGTTTGAAACAAACAGACATCGTGGTGATCTTATAGCTACGGCATCCTCGGCATTCGGTGTAGGTCCTAAATAGTTTCAGCGGGCGCTGAAACGAGGCGGACCAAAAGCTTCGGGGATTATTCTTCCATCGGTGTAAGCGCACCACGGAAGAATTGTTCAGCGGAGCTTCTCGGTCCGGTCCGAATTGGGCACGCTCGGCCGGTAGTTGAGACTGGTCTGATTGAGAGTTCACCGCTGGGAGATGACGCGAGAACATACGCCTATTCTTACATCTCGTAATTTTAGGAGAGTTTCGTATCGGCAAACTTTAATCCTTATTCTGGAGTGTTGGGGATGTGATGCAGGGATGATACGCGAATAGCTCTCAGACTGCTGCCAAGAATGGGATGAAACGGGATAGGGGAGTCAGCCGATCCTCCCAATCCTGGAGATAGTCTCTAAATATTATGTTTATCGGAAACATTGTGGCAGCGATCAGACAATGATGGAATTTTTATTGGGGGCTTCCGATCACATTATCGCTATACCTCCGACTGGAAGACATCTTGGTTGTTTAACTGCGCCGAACCCCATCCTGTACTAGCGGTTTCATAGTCGAAAAAGCATATCGCGCAATCTTCCAGCCCCCATCTTCCTTCTTCAGAATAAACAGCTCTTGGTTGGAATGGGGCTCTGAAGCTTGAGTCTGCAGCATGGTCTTTGTGCCCTCTGCCGTTGTCCTTGCGAAAGCCCATTCTGGCGACATCAAAACAATCTCATCGATATCAAAGGTGATAGTCAGCTGAATGCTATTGAAGATTCGCTCATAAGTCTCAGTGAGAGCCTGCGTTCCTGCGCTGGCACTGAAGTGGGGAGGCATTATAACGCCATCGCTGGTGTAGAGTGCGACTGTTCCTTTGACATTTCGCTCTTTCAGAGCACTTCCGTAGGCGTGCAGAACTGCAGTAATTGCTTCTGTCTCAGATGAAGACACTGGGGAATGTTAGCTTGCCTCCTTGGCAGAAATGTGTAGGGTAGCTAGCTTACTGTTGTCTGATGCTGACTCTGCTTACAGATGACTTGATGTTTTCTGGAAAATAGAAAAAGAATATCTTATTATAGGAAGCTGTTGAGCATAAGGTATGACTTTATTGCAGGCAATCTCTTCTTTTATATGCTATCCTGTTGCACATATCTCTCAAGCCGGGAGTGGGGGTTCCACAATTTGGTTTCCAGCACTCTGAATTTCTCTTTTCGAGAATGGGATAGGAAAGCGTACAGGATTGATAAGGCACATCTACAGTGTGAGAAGTCTAGAAGTGGGATCCTAACAAATCTTAACGCTATGCGTATTATCTCAATATGCATAGACACTACAAAAACCCTACTCCAGCTGTCTTAGAAATCCAGCAGTATAGCATAGCTAAAGCAGAAAGGAGGGGGGATTCAGTAAATAACTGCTGATAAGAGTAATACCACAGAATTCTTCTTAAGATCTAGCAATTAAAGATACTCTTGTGTATTTTTCATATGCATATACAGTTATTACCCCGTCTGGATCATTCATGAAAGACAAAGAGAGTCGTCAAACATGGATCATTAGTGGATCGATCATCAGTGAATGCCTCAGGCATTAGTGCTTATGTCTAGTCTGACATTCGAACTTCACGCTGTTGCCCACTGGAACACATGAGTCTCGACTTCAGCATCATTACAAAATGATTTTATGCGATCTGTGCAAAGGAATACCTTGGGAGAACCTTCCTACAGCCCCGCCAGACTCATGGCCGTCCAGCAGCGGATATCCATATATCCAAGACTTTCACCATTGGCCCGAAGACAGCCGAGGCTACCTACATCATCAGAGTCTGGATGCTCTACGAAATGCGGCGGATAATGAACGCTGCGGTATTTGTTCACTGATACTCACTCAGGTCGGATTATGCCAGGCGGAACTCGAAGAGCTCAAGCCCCAGTGGGAAGCGGGAACTATAACGAAGTACGGTTGGCCACTATGGGAGATGTGGATTGTCAAGAGAGAAGTCGGAGGCGATGGGTTTTGGGTTATGAGTAGGACTGATGACAAGTTTAAGAGGAACGTAAGGCTCGTAGCGGCTATTGGGCTTTGTGTAGACGATGGTGAGTTTGGATATTCCGTTGGGAGGTAGCGAAACTGATATTGCTAGGTAATCCTTTGGCCAAGATCATTCGCGGACGACCCGTTGAGCAGTATGGCGGAACTTCGAAGGCGGTAACAAGGGTTTGCGACTGGGTTACTGAATGCAACAAGCATCCCAAATGCAGCCCCGGAGACAAGCTATTGCCGTATCGAGTCGTTGACGTGGGCGATGATATCGAGAGCCCATATGCGAAGCTCAGGGAAACAGACGGGCAGGAATATGGAAAATACATATCTCTGAGGTATTTCTCCTAACTATATTCTGAAGATGACAGCCACTGATGTTTGCTCTGCAGTTACTGTTGGGGCACGGAGCCTCAATTCACAACTACCAAAGCAACCCTCGAAGAGCGCAAACGTCAAATCATCATCTCTGATCTATCGCAAACTCATCAAGATGTCATAAAACTAGCACGGAAACTCGGCGTGAGGTATCTCTGGATAGACAGTATCTGCATCTGTCAAGGCGACTACAACGACTGGGAGCGTGAATCAGCAAAGATGCTCTCCATCTACGCAAACTCCTACCTAACTGTTACAGCCTCAAAAGCAAAAGATCACTCAGAGGGACTCTTTAGTGAGACAACGTCAAGGGAATACAAGCCCTTTGAGTATAAATCCGGAGAGATCAGTGGGCAGGCCATGGTGTTCAATCTCCCGATCGACAAAGAATCTGGTGCTGATTCTTATGTGAGCCTGCCAGATGAACCACTGTCTGACCGGGGCTGGGCTCTTCAAGAACGAGTGCTGCCGTATCGAACGTTGCTTTATACGAAGCAGCAGATGTTCTTTGAGTGTAGTGAGGGATTTCGCGGGGAGGATGGCACAGTTCTTGATTGGAGGTTTGTGAATGTGCATGATATGCCAGACGGACAAGACGAAGAAAAAAGGCCCGAGGATGATAATGAAGAAGAAGAAGAAGAAGAAGACCCCAAAGCGAGCCTGTATCAGTCATGGTATAGCCTTCTCTGGATATACGGCCCTCGAAAACTGACAGAGGCGTCGGATAAACTCCCTGCCATCTCTGGCCTCGCGAGTATCTTTGCCCAACGCCTTAAAGACGAGTATGTCGTTGGGCTTTGGCGGTCAAGACTGCTGGAAGGACTGCTTTGGCAAAGCCTCAGATGCAGGCGTGTATCAGAGTACAGAGCACCATCCTGGTCATGGGCATCCATGGACGGAATTCCCGGCCTCGGGGTAAGGTCGCCTTACGAGGAAGTTGCGAAAGTCCTAGACGTCAAGGTTGATCTCAAGGGCACAAATATTTACGGCGAGGTCACAGGCGGAAAGCTGCGGATCCAAGCGCCGATGGAGCGATTATACCTCGATGTCAAAGACTGGGATCCTACGAAGCCAGGGTTTGCGTATGACAATAACCCTCCGATTCGTACGGCGCATGATGAGACGCATTCGCGGTTTGATTTTGACTTTACTGCTGATGATGCGCCACAGGAAGCACTGAAGATAGTCAAGAATTTAGAAGGGAAGGAATTATTTGCGCTTATATTACTGAAGGTCAAAGAAACAGATGAGGATTCTTATCATGCGGTGATTGTGAAGAGAGTTGATGGGGGAGAAGAGTATGAGCGGTTGGGATTTGGGTTCATTGGCGAGAAGGCTTTGGGAAGCAAGCCGGAGATGGAAGCGCAAGATTCGTTTCCGATTATAACGCTGGTGTAATCAATTATTAGATGGGAGCATTGTTTGGCTGGTGATGGTCGCTTCCTGTGATATGGACCAGTCAGACTGACGGTGCGAGGCATTTTAATCTTACAGCCAGCCACGTTGTCCGAGCTGAAAATGTCTACCGAATGGAAGCTATCGCAAAAAGCCTCATTGAGCAGGGGTGCATTGCCAAGACAGCCATCATCACAGAGATTTACTGTTTGCACGTCGTAACAGGCCAACAGTGAATTGAATCAACAAATATTGTAAAGCCATGTAATTAGTTCTGTCCAACAGTCTATCGAGGTTGACCCTTAGTAACAGATGCGACTTGCGGAAGCGTCCGCCTAGGCTTATTTGACATCCTGTGCTTTTGCTTCTCGCGTGTTGCGGCCTGGCTACCGAGTCACACGAGCTAAAGTTAGTTAAACGCCACAGTCTTGTTTAAGCTTAATTGAAACCACTCAAGGCTGACTGAAGAGCAGTAACCAGCATGTCTTAAGACCCTTTCCCCCATTGCGCACACATCCCTCGTTCCCATCCTTTCATCGCATCTGCAACAGCGAAGAAGAGATGGTCTGTCTAAGAAGCGCCGCCCGTTTTGGGCTGTTAATATGTCTATCAAGGCATATAGACAGCGCCATTGCCGGTAGGTCACACCGCATATTCTATACCTTCGCGCATACCTAATTATTCCCAGCCTGTTCGAACGAGGAGACTTCGACGATGACCGAAGCGACCCAGGTATCGAGCCTCGCAGCATCATGTCCCACGTACACCGGCGATCTCCAACTCATGAATATCACGAGAACCATCAACATGACTGGCGTCGAAACTCTGATCGGCGATATCACGTACAACCACGACTTCCCGGACGAGTACGTTACATTCTACAGCTCGACCCTCAAAAATGTCACCGGCAGCCTTCTGATGTATGGCGCCGGAGGAAAGATTACCAAAACACCTGGAGACTTGAACATTACGCTTCCTGCTCTGCGAACTATCGATGGCCTGGCTGCTTACTGGGGTTGGGGCGACGTGTCGATCAATACGGACCCGAAGCTCAACGTATCGTCAGGGTTCGGAATCAGATCTGGAAGCAGCCAGTCTTCGGCGGGCAACCTGTACTTCAACGTTAGTTCGTTTGGACCATCGATGTCACAGGTGTCGAGTTTCAAGCCACCGGGGGAGCCATTTTCACCTCATCGGCGGAGAAGGTCCAACGTGAGATCATGATTTTCGGAAACAGTGGACTAGAGCGTGTCGTACTGGATGATCTCAAGTTTGTCAATTACACGGTGGACATCAAGAGTAACTCGGACCTTGACTATATCTCTTTGTCTCTCTCGGAAGTCGGACTTCTGCGCGTGAAGGAAAACGGGAGAGATACGCATCTGTCAGTACCGAACCTCAAGAAGCTCGGTGGTCGTAGCGACCCTAGCACCCAAACCAGCGGTGGAGATGCTGGCGGTATCTTCAGGGATCTTGTCAACGCCAGCCTACCATTGCTGACTGAAGTACATGGTGATGATGTTGATTGGTTCAAGGGCAAGCTCAACTTCACATCCAACTTCTTTTCAGAGCTCAGTCTTCCGAGTCTCAAGGCGGCAAACTGCACGCTCGGTATTGATGAGAACATTGCACTGAATGACTTTTTAGTGCCACGGTTGAACTACGTGAAGGACCTACAGATACACGATAACCCCCGGCTTCTCAACTTTACCGCCAATTTGCTCAAGAAGGCAGATAACATCAACTTGACCGGGCCATTCACCAACGTCGAATTCTTTGGTCTCGAGGTCATTACGGGAGATTTCTATCTCGCAGGCGATAAGACCATGGATTGTTCTTGGTTCGATGAACACTTCCTCAATCACATTGTCCATGGATCGTATAAGTGCGTTGGCAACCATACCAAGCCTGCGACCGAACGCAAACCCAGCACGCCAACAGATGAAGCAGATCTTGAAGACCAAGGTTCAAAACAAGGAGGAAGTTCTTCCAGTGATAGTAGCGGGGGATCGTCTTCAGGAAGCAGTGGCGGACTTTCGACAGGTGCAAAGGCAGGTATTGGCGCGGGAGTCGGTGTAGCAGGTCTTATTCTTCTCGGTCTCGGGGCTGGGTTTTTGATTGGAAAGAAGACGAAGAGACCACCTGGTGTAGTAACTCATACTACAGAATCTGGATACCAGAAGGCTGAGCTCGATGGAGATGGGAAGCCGTCCAGTGGTGTGAAACAGGTGCATAGTGTAGAAGCTTCGGAGATGCAGGATACGGGCAAGTCTGAGTTGCCGCTTACTACAGCGAGAGCTGAGTTGGCGGCATAATGAAATAATCACACAGGCCTTGAAAGCTATAATATTTAGGACATTGTTATAATAATCCGAATGGCCCTTATTGAACTCATGATTCAATACAGTGCCTCAACCTTCTTGTTCTTCCCAAGAGGAATATCCGTCAGAAGTGCTTACATGGTAATAGTCAAGCTATCTTGGTGACATTTCATAGGTGCATGGCAAGAACAGGGCTATACTGGTCTGACCTCCAAGAGGTAATCTGTGCTGTAGACAGTTGGGAACAAGATATAGCAAACTGTCACCAATCAAGTAGTTACAGCCATTAGCGAACTGCATAACGCCACAGCGCTTCGGTCTGGATTTCAAGCCCCCTGCCAAGAGACCAGGTCCAGGTTTAGGCAGATTTGAACTTAAGTGAACGGTAATAAGACGATACCAGCTCATGACAACTTGCCAAATAAAACGATTTCGGGAAGCAAGATGAACTCCACGCCATATCAGCCTCTGCCATCATCCGACCGTCAGATCACGTTGTTACTTCATCCTACCTCGAAACACGACGCTTCATTCAGTGCTTGCTAGAATTATTTATTCTATCTTCCAACCCCGCTAATGAGGCTCTATCGTACACATGGAATGATCCCAGCCCTGAGGGAGTAAGGAAATACCAGACCTTGATATAGGGTGTTAAAATAAACTTAGCAAATAGTCCCCTTAGTTTAGGCTAAATATGCCTAAATATTTTCATCACTTAGGGTATTAAAATAAACTTAGTAAATAGTCCCCTTAGTTTAGGCTAAATTTACCTAAATATTTTCATCACTTAGGGTTACAGTCCTGAGTTTTCTTTCCTCCCCTAGCCCGTTAGTCAACCGACCCTCCATCGTCCCTATCGATAAGATACCTCGCATACTTGACGATCGGTTTCCCCTCCCCTGGTCGCTGATCCATAAACTCAAACAATCCCGTCGAGGCCATAAGTTCATGCAACTTCTTGAACCCATACGTCCGAACATCGAAATCCGGATGCCATCTGTTCATGAGCATTCCAACAGGCGCAAGACCAGCCCAACCATCTTCACCAGTTCTTGCCTCGACCGCCTCACGAAGCCATTCAATGACTTGATCATCAACTGGGCGGCGCTGTTCAGGCTGCAATTCGCCTGGCTCGGGGGATGATAATCGGCGCTTGATTGGTGCAGGACTGTTGGGATCGGAGTCGAGCCTTTTTCGCTTGCCGTTGCTTGTGCTGTTCCATGCGGGAACAGACGGTGCTACGTCGGAGGGCTCAACTTTGATGTTTTGCGCACTAGATGGCCCTCCCGATGATTCACCATTGGGCCTCGCCCGCGGTTCAGCGCGGTCCTTCTGAAAATCGATCCTTTGCGCAGGCGGGTCCATCAAAAGACCTTTACCCTTTGAAAATGCCGAGATTGGAGCGTGACCTCGTGGAGGTCTCTCGCTCGGCGATCCCCCATCAAGCGGTATCACAGTTGACGGTCCAGCAACATCAGCCTCGATCGACGGAGTCCCAGATCTCGGCACAAGATTCTCAACATAAATGAACTTATCACACGCCGTGACAAACGGCTTCGGCGTCTTCCGCTCTCCACAGCCATAAACCATCAACCCCGACTCTCTAATCCTCGATGCAAGACGCGTAAAGTCGCTGTCACTCGATACGATACAGAAACCGTCGAATTTGTTAGAGTATAGCAAATCCATAGCGTCAATAATCATCGCTGAATCAGTGGCGTTCTTTCCGTATGTATATGCAAATTGCTGCATAGGATGGATTGAGTTATGGAGGAGCTGGGGCTTCCAGCCGTTCAGGCGGTTGCTGGTCCAGTCACCGTACGCGCGCTTGACGAAAGTGGTGCCGTATTTTGCAAATTCAGCGAGGACGAATGCTATCATTGCGGCGCTGGCGTTGTCTGCGTCGATGAGGACGGCTAGCTTGGCCGCTGGGGCGATGGAAGCCATGCTTTGAAGCTGAGAGTCGTTCATTGGATATTCTGATGATGGATGATCTAGGTAGGTATGTATGTCAGCGCTTGCTGTTTCAACCACATTTCATGCGACTCACTCGATCTAAATAGAGTCGTTTCGCTTTTGGACTTATCACTTGTATCTTTTCTTGTTCAGTCGAACTAGATACTGATACCTGCTATTTTCTTGTGTTGAAATGCCCAAAGCCTCTGTTCATGCGAGGTTCAAGCGTATGGAGACGCCATCTCAAAAGCGGGGTCGTTCTGGCCGACGCGTTTGTTGGGGTATCCAATCACAGGCCACCAGCACTGAGCCTACCAAATACCATCAAAGAAGGGAACATTGGCAATCGCTGTGAATTCATTGCTGAGCTATCGGCCCCGAGACATTGTACAAGGTAACTTCACAAGTAAGTCGCTCTTTGCTAGTGGACGCGATGCGCTCACTCTGACTCCTCCTCAGCAGCAACATACTCTTCCACCAATCTCGCCTCCCTCCGTTCACGAATCTCACGAAGCGACGATTCAGCCGAAAGCCAACCAACGACCAACATGCTCTTCATGACCCACGACGTGCGAAACGTCTCGGCCGTATACCAGTCTCGTTTTCTACTATGAAGGCCCGACACCCAGGGAAAGTTGGACGCGATGTGCATTTGCAGTAGCGCTGGGTACAGTTCCAGCTGAACCATGGCTTCTCTAGTTGCTACTTCGTACCATCGGTAGCTACCGAATGCGAAACCTAGAGATGATCCGATGAGGAAGGGCAGACCGGCTGTTCCCCAGATCATGCTGCCGATCATACCGCTTGAGACGCCGGCGACTGTTGCGGTTGAGATGCCGGATACCAAGCTGCGCAGCATGCTGTACCCGATGAGTCAAAGAACAATTAATGAGTTTTGGGGGAACTTACAATAATCCAGGGCCACTGTGCAAGGAACAATCAGTCAATACAGTCCGGTTTCATAGTGGTATGACAGCCTTACCTGACGACTCCCCAGCCACTCAGCAAGCTGATGAAGGGGAAGCTATCAAAACGATCCGACATTGCGAAAAATGGTCACGTAATTTTGTAAGCTTTACAGCGATTGAGAAGGGTGAACAAGCTTGCAAGCGTTGGGGCGAGAGAACAGGGGGAGATCTCAAGGGAGGGCGATCAAAGAGGGGGCTGAGATCCGTTAGTTGCAGCCACTTGGGGCTGATCATGCGACACCAAACTCTAAAATCAATAATTATATCTCGAAAGGGACTAGCTGGTAACACATTATATGGCATTTTTCCTGTCAAATATTTCTTTTGCTAGACGATTGCCTGCATTTGTGTTGTTCTTTTGTAAACAATACTGAGCCAAGCCAAGGTTGTGAGCGATAAGCTGATAAGATAAGCATGTCCCAGCTGATAACCCTCCCCCGTTGTCCGCCCTAACAGCATGCTGGAGAACCCTTATTGGAATACGTGTAAAACACACATAACTGTTAGTCACAGAATGATGCACGACGTTCTGAATATCAGCATCAAGATTCATCCGTTGTGTCCGCTATTTCAAGTGAACTGGAGCTCTTCTTACTCGGTAGACCGTACATCATGACGATATCCTCATAATGTTCATCTAACTTGCGAAGAAGTTTGGTGGTACATATTGATCCAGATTAATTGATCCCTGGACTTTAGATGAACAAAATCGAAATCGTCGGAACTCAGGTCGTGAGAAATATCGTATAAATAGCTAATTTGCGTCTCGACTATGGCAGTTTCATTTCCTCCTCACCAAGCTTTTCTTAGCAATCATACCAGAGCATATCCTCTCTCACAAACAAACATCCAAACTCCTTACCTCTCCATCCTACAGATCATTTCAACTAACCAGAAACAACAGCAAGATGCCGTTTGATCGAGTTCAACAGTGGGTGAAGAAGCTCGGTGTCAAAAAGTCGACACAAGACCCACCGGAATCTCCCGCCTCCAAGCCCGACGCGCCAGTCTCTACTGCTGAATCACCAGCTAGACCGCCTGCCTTCTTGGCACGCAGACACACAGCTGAGTTCTTCACTCCCGAAGGCCGCAAAAACTTCGTCATGAAGCATTTGCGCCTTGATCCCCTGACAGTGGCAACCTACGAGCAGGCCATCAACGACGGTAGTCACATGGTGGGCAGACACGGCTATGGTGAACTCCAGGAGATCCACCAGTATGAGCTTGACTACTGGGTGACTAAAGAGCGCGGGGAGGACCCTTATCGCGTCAAGAAAGTAGGTGGCCTTGTCATGGTCCCTGACGGATACCTCATCTATTTGGAAGAGCTGAGCAAGGCACGAAGACGTGGGGAGATCGAGCGTGAAATTGTTGTCCTTCAGGAGAAGGCGCAACGAAAATTCTACCGGGGGCTAAATGGATTCATGCGAGATAACTATAGGTTAGACATCAACATATTGGAAAAGAAGCTTGTTGAAATTCAAGCTATTGGAGGGCGCCGGGGTCTTAACAAGTGGTGATTGTCGGGACCGGGGGAAACGTGGGGCTCTGGGGGTTCAAGATGATCTTTAGCTTGATCTTTGCAGGGTAAGCAGGGGGAAATCCATACAAGTCGTGATTGTATTTGGATTGTGATGCTTGTGCATCTTGTGGGAATCGGGGAAAAAGAGTTGGTGAGTAGGTGAATCTGCATTGTATTGTCATTCATCACTTGTGTTTGCAGCCTAAAGCTCAACCTTGTAGGCGGTATTCAACTACATAGGACAGCAGTGCGTGTGCCGCTGGTAGTAAATTGATTTTTTGCATGAAATACCTCTTGTTTGGGTTGATATCCTAATATGTCGTTTCCTCCAACTTGCCGAAACCATGAGACTAAAAATGCAGTTGGAAAGTGTAGGGTATGATAAGTTATGTACAGGGCCGTCGTTTTAGAGGTCCCGTGATTTAATGTATGGAACGATGTTGATTTGAGTGAGTGATAGAAGACGGGGAACCATCTGAGAGAATAGTGATAGTGGATATAACAGTGTTGTTTAGAGAGTACCGACTTGCCGTATATAATTTCCATCGAAGCCTGGACTTCTAAAAGTCTATTGTTCCTTAACACATCTAGAATGAACAATTGTCTAATCAGTGCTAGTACGGCCATTCCTGTCTTGATGTGTCACCGAAACCTGCGTCTGGACAACAATCCCTTGTTCAGCAGCCGAGCCCCCTTGGTTCTTCCAGATTGACCCGTTCTCAGTTCCGCCCCTTCCAACATCGTATGTCAATTCGACTTCATCATCATCACTACCGAAAGCATTCCCCTTCGTCCTGTTGACACTGAACAGTTGGAAATGTTTGGAACCAGATTTGGATAAGTCAGTTGGACCTGATGGTGTACCCCGCGAAGTCGAATTAATGCGCTTGATGCGGAATAATGGTGCTAGCGTTGGTAGACAGGCCGAGATAACGGCGACGGAGGGCTCGAGACTGGACCAAGCGAATGATGGGCCCATCCACCATGTCGCGTCGAGGTTTTGAAAGAAGCCCCAGAGGTAGTATATGCGTGCGATACTGGCGACACAGACACTAAAAGGTCAACAGGAAACTCATAATAGTATTGCAAGATCACTCACAAGCTGCCAAGAAGCATGATGCAAATGATAGAGATCTTGGTCTTGTTGTTCATATGCAGTGTCCAAATTCTTGGTATCGGAACAGTCAAAATGATGATATCATTCATCATGTTCATGATTCCAAGAACAAGGAAGAACAGCTTCACTTCGATGCATTTTCCTTTAGCGCCAAGGTATTGGTTCCAGAAGTGACTGACGGGTCGACAGGCGAAAGGCATGGTGATCCAGAGGATGAATGGGTATACGGTCGTTAAAAAAGTCGCTATCCAGAACATTATTGTGTAGAATCGATTTTTGTCGATGCCGAGAGGGAAGAGGCGACGGTAGAGGAGGAGGATGCTGATTTTGACGGAGGTGACGGCGAGGGCGTAGACAAAGGGTTCGGCATAAACGATCTGGTGTTGGTAAGAATCGGGCTGTATAAATGGCTTAGTTCTGTGGTGGACGTACTTTGAAGACGTCGACGAGAGTCGTGAGCTTGATTGACCAAACATGAGCTCCAGAGCCATGCTCTCCAGCTACAAGTAGTGTCCATTAACATAAGGACTCGATGTATCAACAGAGCAAGCTTACCCAATATCGTCATAGCGACAGTCGCTGAAGCGCAAAGCTGCATCGTATCAGCAAAAACTCGATCACATTGTGAAAGAACTTACCAAACTGACCAACACCGCCCAATCATCCATCTCGATATTCGCCGATTTCATGTTCCTCACGTAAAATCGCAAAGCGACAACTGTAACAGCAATACCGAGAACGACACAAACGACAACATTGTAAGTAGTGATGACATTCTTGTCGAGATCCAGCCCGTTGGGCGGTGGACCAAAAATGGCTACGATGTTAGGGTCAACTTCCATATCTGCGTTATCAGACTAGCTGCATGCAGAACATCGCAAACAAAAATGGCAGTTCAAGTTGGCTGTTGGTTAGTTAAATGGGCTTTTACCAGCCTAGTCAGGTAATCACCATGGCGAGACACAGGAGCTCAGCATCGTTTCTTTTTCCACTGGCGAGGCTTCCACTGCAAATCTCTAGCCTTTATGGGCTCGTTCTTTTCTTCGTTTACTTACGCGGAAATGAAGCAAAACAGGCCATTTGTGAAAACTTCGTGCAGGCCTTGATGGGGCTAGAGTCCACTTCGATGCTACCTTTCGTTGGGTGCTATGGAGAATGAGAATTCATTCGGGAGGTCTCTGGCTTTCGAGCGATTACTCTCTAAATCAACTAGACATCCTTCGAAACACCACAATCGTTTTAAAAACCACTTTTCCGTGCTAGATAGTACAGAATTTGCTTGGTATTAGTAGCAGCGATGCACATATTGAGATCTGACTCTTATCAGAGCGGGAGATGAACTGCCAAGACGAAACTTGCGGCTCTGAAATGGCACCACCGGAAGTAAATCCCTGTCACCGCGACGTACTTCCGGTCGGATATTAACGTCGGATACGGGGAAACCGGCCACCCCCAGAAACCGGCCACCCTCAGCAAAACACCAAGAATGAGATATAATCAG